>WNWK01008839.1:65000-81443 GCA_009830355.1 Cherax destructor | reverse complement strand
TTTGTAGTGATATATTGAAAAGCTTTGCCAAAGGTTTGCTAAGTTCTCTTTACATTCATTTAAAACTCTTGCAAACAGTTCATCAGGGCCTGGGGATTTGTTAGGTTTTAATTTCTCTATTTGTCTGAGGACCATGTCACTAGTTACCCCAATCGAGCATAGTCTATTATCTTCCTGTTCTACATAATTTATTATTTCTGGAATTTCTCTAGTATCTTCCTGAGTAAAAACTGAGAGGAAGTAAGTGTTGAAAATTTCACACATATCCTTATCACTATCTTGTCCCTAATCTTACTTCTGTATACCTGAAAGAACCCTTTTGGGTTAGTCTTCGAATCCCTTGCGACTTTAGCCTCATAATCCCTTTTTGCTTTTCTTATTCCTTTTTTATTCTCTCTTTAATTGAAAATATTGATTTCTTATCTGTCCATCCCCTTTTGATACGCCTATATATGCCTCTTTTGACCAATGAGATATTTTAATCTATTGTTCATCCATTTAGGATCATTTTTGTTAGATCTAATTTACCTACTTGGAACAAAAGTTGTCTGGGCAGCTAGAACTATGCTCTGAAAAACGTCATATTGGCAACCAAAACCACCTACCTGACCCATAGTCAGGTCATCCCAATATTACGTTTAGGTCTAGGTGCTTTTCGTTGCTCACCTGTTGAGAGCCTATTTGCAGAGGCGAATATTCCATCCTTGAACGATCGCCTTGATGCCTATTGGGTGTTGGTAGGGTCATGCTGGATAGTTAACACAGATTGTTCATTGTCCTCCAGGGCTTTGTACCAGGGTACAGAATTGTTCCACGGTACAGGATTGTACCGGGATACAGGATTGTACCAGGGAACAGGATTGTTCTAGTTGTTCCAGTGATACAGGAGTCTTAGCGCTCGTCTCCTAGAGTGTCTCTTCAGCCGTCTCCTGTCTTCTCAGTCATCTCCCCAGTCATCTCCCCAGTCATCTTCCCAAGTCATCTCCCCAGTCATCTCCCCAGTCATCTCCCCAGTCATCTTCCCAAGTCATCTCCCAGTCATCTCCCCAGTCATCTCCCCAGTCATCTCCCCAGTCATCTTCCCAAGTCATCTCCCAGTCATCTCCCCAGTCATCTCCCCAGTCATCTTCCCAAGTCATCTCCCCAGTCATCTTCCCAAGTCATCTCCCAGTCATCTCCCCAGTCATCTCCCCAGTCATCTCCCAGTCATCTCCCAGTCATCTCCCCAGTCATCTTCCCAAGTCATCTCCCCAGTCATCTCCCCAGTCATCTCCCCAGTCATCTCCCCAGTCATCTTCCCAAGTCATCTCCCCAGTCATCTCCCCAGTCATCTCCCCAGTCATCTTCCCAAGTCATCTCCCCAGTCATCTTCCCAAGTCATCTCCCCAGTCATCTCCCCAGTCATCTCCCAGTCATCTCCCAGTCATCTCCCCAGTCATCTCCCCAGTCATCTTCTCAGTCACCTCCTCAGCATCACTGCTCAACCACCGTGATATTACACTCTGAGAAGCATCTTGCCTAAGGCCTTCTCACCAGTCTTTGTACACTCAGCCTCACCAAAATGCTCACTAAATTCTATCTTATCCTTATATATATATATATATATATATATATATATATATATATATATATATATATATATATATATATATATATATATTGGTGAGAGGATGGTGTTAATTCCTTGACGTTCAAGGGCCACTTAACTCATCTGGCACTCACGCTTGAGGTGTCATCCTTGGCTTGAGTGTCAGGTCACACTCGATCACTGAGAAGCACTCTCAGCCTGGTGGGAGTAGACCTGGCTGGTAGCTGGTACGGTGATTGTGGTAGTGGTGGTGGTGGTGGTTTTAGTAGTGGTGGTAGTGGTGGTAGTTGTGGTAGTGGTGGTGGTGGTAGTAGTGGTGGTGGTAGTGGTAGTAGTGGTAGTCGTGGTAGTTGTGGTAGTGGTGGTAGTGGTAGTAGTGGTAGTAGTGGTGGTAGTAGTGGTAGTAGTGGTGGTAGTAGTGGTAGTGGTGGTGGTAGTAGTGGTAGTGGTGGTGGTAGTGGTGGTGGTAGTGGTCGTGGTGGTAGTAGTGGTGGTAGTAGTGGTAGTGGTGGTGGTAGTAGTGGTAGTGGTGGTGGTAGTGGTGGTAGTCGTGGTAGTTGTGGTAGTAGTGGTGGTAGTAATAGTAGTAGTGGTGGTAGTAGTTGTAGTGGTGGTAGTAGTAGTGGTAGTAGTAGTGGTAGTGGTGGTGGTAGTAGTGGTGGTAGTAGTGGAGGTAGTGGTGGTGGTAGTAGTGGTGGTAGTGGAGGTGGTAGTAGTGGTGGTGGTAGTAGTGGTGGTAGTGGAGGTGGTAGTAGTGGTAGTGGTGGTAGTATAGGTGGTAGTAGTGGTGGTAGTAGTGGGAGTGGTAGTACTTGTGGGAGTGGTAGTAGTAGTAGTGGTGGTGGTAGTGGTGGTGGTAGTGGTGGTGGTAGTGGTGGTGGTAGTGGTGGTGGTAGTGGTGGTAGTAGTGGTGGTAGCAGTGGTAGTGGGGCTGGTAGTAGTGGTGGTGGTAGTGGTGGTAGTGGTGGTAGTGGTGGTGGTAGTAGGGGTAGTATTAGTGGTAGTGGTGGTGGTAGTAGTGGTGGTAGTAGTGGAGGTAGTTATGGTGGTAGTAGTGGTGGTAGTGGAGGTGGTAGTAGTGGTAGTGGTGGTAGTAGGGGGAGTGGTAGTAGTAGTAAAGGTGGTAGTGGTGGTGGTAGTGGTGGTAGTAGTGGTGGTAGCAGTGATAGTGGGGGTGGTAGTAGTGGTGGTAGTAGTGGTGGTAGTAGTGGTGGTAGTAGTGGTGGTAGTAGTGGTGGTAGTAGTGGTGGTAGTAGTTGTGGTAGTAGTGGTGGTAGCAGTGGTAGTGGGGGTAGTAGTAGTTATGGTAGTAGTGGTGGTAGTAGTGGTGGTAGTGGGGGTGGTAGTGAGGGTGGTAGTAGTGGTGGCAGTAGTGGTGGTAGCAGTGGTAGTGGGGGTGGTAGTAGTGGTGGTAGTAGTGGTGGTGGTAGTGGTAGTGGGGGTGGTAGTAGTGGTGGTAGTAGTGGTGGTAGCAGTGGAAGTGGGGGTGGTAGTAGTGGTGGTAGTAGCGGTGGTAGTAGTGGTGGTAGTAGTGGGTGGTAGTAGGGGTGGTAGTAGTGGTGGTAGCAGTGGTAGTGGGGGTGGTAGTATTGGTGGTAGCAGTGATAGTGGGGGGTGATAGTAGTGGTGGTAGTAGTGATAGTGGGGGTGATAGTAGTGGTGGTAGTAGTGGTGGTAGTAGTGGTGGTTGTAGTGGTGGTAGCAGTGGTAGTGGGGGTGATAGTAGTGGTGGTAGTAGTAGTGGTTGTATTGGTGGTAGTAATGGTGGTAGCAGTGGTAGTGGGGATTGTAGTTGTGGTGGTAGTAGTGGTGGTAGTAGTGGTGGTAGTAGTGTTGGTAGTAATAGTGGTAGTAGTGGTGGTAGTTGTGCTGGTAGCAGTGGTAGTAGTAGTGGTGGTAGTAGTGGTGGTAGTAGTGGTGGTAGTAATGGTGGTAGCAGTGGTAGTGGGGATGGTAGTTGTGGTGGTAGTAGTGGTGGTAGTAGTGGTGGTAGTAGTGGTGGTAGTAGTGGTGGTAGTAGTGGTGGTAGTAGTGGTGGTAGTAGTGGTGGTAGTAGTGGTGGTAGTAGTGGTGGTAGTAGTGGTGGTTGTAGTGGTGGTAGCAGTGGTAGTGGGGGTGATAGTAGTGGTGGTAGTAGTAGTGGTTGTATTGGTGGTAGTAATGGTGGTAGCAGTGGTAGTGGGGATTGTAGTTGTGGTGGTAGTAGTGGTGGTAGTAGTGGTGGTAGTAGTGTTGGTAGTAATGGTGGTAGTAGTGGTGGTAGTTGTGCTGGTAGCAGTGGTAGTAGTAGTGGTGGTAGTAGTGGTGGTAGTAGTGGTGGTAGTAATGGTGGTAGCAGTGGTAGTGGGGATGGTAGTTGTGGTGGTAGTAGTGGTGGTAGTAGTGGTGGTAGTAGTGGTGGTAGTAGTGGTGGTAGTAGTGGTGGTAGTAGTGGTGGTAGTAGTGGTGGTAGTAGTGGTGGTAGTAGTGGTGGTAGTAGTGGTGGTAGTAGTGGTGGTAGTAGTGGTGGTAGTTGTGCTGGTAGCAGTGGTAGTGGTGGTGGTAGTAATGGTGGTAGTAGTGGTGGTAGTTGTGCTGGTAGCAGTGGTAGTGGTGGTGGTAGTAATGGTGGTAGTAGTGGTGGTAGTTGTGCTGGTAGCAGTGGTAGTGGTGGTGGTAGTAGTGGTGGTAGTAGTGGTGGTAGTTGTGCTGGTAGCAGTGGTAGTGGTGGTGGTAGTAGTGGTGGTAGTAGTGGTGGTAGTTGTGCTGGTAGCAGTGGTAGTGGTGGTGGTAGTAGTGGTGGTAGTAGTGGTAGTTGTGGCAGTGTTGTCAGTTGTCATAATAATGACATTACAATAATAATAATAATAATAATAATAATAATAATAATAATAATAATAATAATAATAACATTATCATCATCACCATTATCATTATTATTACACAACAAAGAGCGCTAAACCCGAACGTAACCTGCAAATTACACCCCAATCATTACCTTCCGTAATTCAGAATTACATTATAATAATCACGAATCACATTAAATATAATCCTCCCCCACTCCCACCCCAAAAAATAATAATTGAAAAAATATTAATAATACCCGACCCCCCAAAAAAAAAAAAAAAAAAAAATCCTCGAAAATAATATATATTTTTAGTTAAAGAATAGACTTTCGAGGAGATGATAATAATAATAATAATAATATAATAAGTGGGAACACTGTCTCCATTAACACACACACACACATTGTATACCGTGTACGTCAGGCCCATACTAGAGTATGCAGCACCAGTCTGGAACCCACACCTGGTCAAGCACGTCAAGAAACTAGAGAAAGTGCAAAGGTTTGCGACAAGGTTAGTTCCACAACTCAGGGGTCTGTCCTATGAAGAAAGGTTGAGGGAAATAGGACTAACAACACTGGAGGAAAGAAGGGTCAGAGGAGACATGATAACGACATACAAAATACTGCGGGAAATCGACAAGGTAGACCGGGACAGGATGTTCCAGAGAGGGAACACAGAAACAAGGGGACACAACTGGAAGCTGAAGACTCAGATGAGTCAAAGGGATGTTAGGAAGCATTTCTTCAGCCATAGAGTAGTTAGGAAGTGGAATAGTCTAGAGAAAGATATAGTGGAGGCAGGAACCATACATAGTTTTAAGACAAGGTATGATAAAGCTCATGGAGCAGGGAGAGCAGAGACCCAGTAGCGGACAGCGAAGAGGCGGGGCCAGGAGCTGAGTCTCGACCCCTGCAACTACAATTAGGTGAGTACACACACACACACACACAACACAACACACACACACACACACACACACACACTACATACACAGGCCAGCAATCATGCCTAGGACAAAATGGAACTAAACACACACAATACACACACACACACACACAACAAACAACAAAACACACATATCACACACACACACACACACACACACACACACACACACACACACACACCTCTCTTCTCCAAAAAAACATTTAACAAAAGTGTTTTTGTCTTCTCCACCTCGTTAAAGAGAAGGCAGTTCTTCCACATAACTAGAGGAGCCTTGTTAAACACTGCCACCTCTTCTCGGGTGTTTGAGTCTGCATTAGAGAGGGACAAACGAGGGGTCCGTCCCCTCTCAACACAAGGGGAACTCGCAAGGGAAAACCAGAGGGGCCAGTTTCTAATAATTCTCCTCTTATATTTTATTCTCTCTATGCAAATTACCTCTTTCGTGTGCATAATTTAATGTGCAATCACGTGTATATATGTATATATATATATATATATATATATATATATATATTATATTATATATTTATATATATATATATATATAAATATATATATGTATATATATATATATATATATATATATATATATATGTTTGTGTGTGTACTCACCTATTTGTGGTTGCATAGGTCGAGACTTAGCTCCTGTGTGTGTATGTGTGTGTGTGAGTGTGTGTGTGTGTGTGTGTGTGTGTGTGAGTGTTGTGTGTGTGTGTGTGTGTGTGTGTGTGAGTGTGTGTGTGTGTGAGTGTGTGTGTATAGAATAGTGTACCAGAATACTGTAGATGCTTAAGATTTTGATTTTATTGTTTTCTCTGTCTCCTCTATTCCATCTCTCTCTCTCTCTCTCATTTCCTCTCTTTCTTGTACTCTATTCCTCCTCTTTCAGTTCCTCTTATCCTACTCTCTCATTCTGCCTTCTTCCTGTCTCTCTCCTCCTCCTCTTCACAAGTCGTTCAGTAACCAGGTCGTACTATAAGCTCTGAACGACAGGTCGTCTCTGGATAATTCACTTAGAGCTGAGAGGTAATCCAGGACAGTAAAACTGAATACCAAGTAACTCTAAGGCCAGGATCAAAATTGTCCCTATGATGGATTAGGGATTAGAAGGGATTGGGAGGGATTGGAGTGTTGGGAGGGAGTGGATGTGATGGAGGGAGTAATGAGGGGTGAAGGAAGGTAGATAGAGGGAGGGGATGGGAGTTAGGTAGTAGGGAGGGGACATGTTGGGGGTTTCTCTATCACCCCAACAATAACACCACCACTCCAACAATAACACCACCACTCCAACAATAACACCACGACTCCAACAATAACACCCCCACTCCAACAATAACACCACCACTCCAACAATAACACCACCACTCCAACAATAACACCACCACTCCAACAATAACACCACCATTCCAACAATAACACCACCACTCTAACAATAACACCACCACTCTAACAATAACACCACCACTAAAACAATAACACCACCACTCTAACAATAACACCACCACTCCAACAATAACACCCCCACTCCAACAATGACACCACCATTCCAATAATAACACCACCACTCCAACAATAACACCACCATTCCAACAATAACACCACCACTCCAACAATAACACCACCACTCCAACAATAACACCACCACTCCAACAATAACACCACCACTCCAACAATAACACCACCACTCCAACAATAACACCACCACTCCAACAATAACACCACCACTCCAACAATAACACCACCACTCCAACAATAACACCATCACTCCAACAATAACACCACCACTCCAACAATAACACCACCACTCCAACAATAACACCACCACTCCAACAATAACACCACCACTCCAACAATAACACCACCACTCCAACAATAACACCCCACTCCAACAATAACACCACCACTCCAACAATAACACCACCACTCCAACAATAACACCACCACTCCAACAATAACACCACCACTCCAACAATAACACCCCCACTCCAACAATAACACCACCACTCCAACAATAACACCACCACTCCAACAATAACACCACCACTCCAACAATAACACCACCACTCCAACAATAACACCACCACTCCAACAATAACACCACCACTCCAACAATAACACCATCTCTGGTTTCTCCAACTTTCGTCTGCGTTTCCTAACTCTTTTTCCGGTTTTCTCAGATTTAAGACTAACAACACACTCCAACACACTCCATCACACTTTACGTGAGACTTCAACACACTCCATCACTATTCGATACACTTCAACACTCCACGATACATTCTAAAAGCCTTCAACACACTCCATCGAAGCCTAGCACTCTATAAGACAATCTAACACACTCTAGCATCCCTCTAGCACCTTCAAACACACTATAGCATCCTCTAGCACCTTCCAACACACTCTAGCATCCTCTAGCACCTTCCAACACACTCTAGCACCCTCTAGCACCTTCGAACGCACTCTAACACCCTTTAGCACCCTACAAAACGATGGTAGATAATGTAAAACACTGATAGATAGTAGAACACACAGGTACACTCCAGAACACACAGGTACACGCCACAACACACAGGTACACGCCAGAACACATAGGTGCACTCTGGAACACACTGGTACACTCTGGAACACACTGGTACAATCCAGAACACACTGCTTCACTAAAGAACACAGAGGATCACACCAGAACACACTGGTACACTCTAGAACACACTGGTACACTTTAGAACACACTTGTACACTCCAAAACACACTGCTACACTCCAGAATACACTGCTAAACTCCAGAACACACTGCTACACTCTAGAACACACTGCTACACTCCAGAACACACTGCTACACTCAAGAACACACTGCTACACTCAAGAACACACTGCTACACTCCAGAACACACTGCTACACTCCAAAACACACTGCTACACTCAAGAACACACTTGTACACTCCAGAACACACTGCTACACTCAAGAACACACTGGTACACTCCAGAACACACTGCTACACTCCAGAACACACTGCTACACTCCAGAACACACTGCTACACTCCAGAACACACTGCTACACTCCAGAACACACTGCTACACTCCAAAACACACTGGTACACTCAAGAACACACTGGTACACTCAAGAACACACTGGTACACTCCAGAACACACTGCTACACTCAAGAACACACTGCTACACTCCAGAACACACTGCTATACTCCAGAACACACTGCTACACTCCAGAACACACCAATGAACTCACAAACACACATGAACGTGCTGGAACAAATTACACACACTACTGAAGCTGAACAATGAACAAATACATTACCAGACCACTCGGGGCCACACAGCCAGGGACCACAGTGGTCCAGCTGGACCACTGTGTCACCACGCAGTCCCGGTCCACCACGCAGGTTCGAACCCTCTCTGCCACGTCTTCTCTTCCAGACAGACACACACTGTGGGACATAATAATAATAATAATAATAATAATAATAATAATAATAATAATAATAATAATAACAATAATAATAATAATATGGTAGGGTTATTATTGAAAGAATTAGGAGTAAGAATATATATATATATATATATATATATATATATATATATATATATATATATATATATATATATATATATATATATATATATATATATATATATATATATATGTTTGTGTGTGTGTGTGTGTGACTACTGGCTGGATGGTACAGCATAGTGACTACCATTCAGGGAACATCGATTCGATTCTCAAGACTAAGTGAGTGGACGGTGGTTTAGGGGAAGGAAGACAGTATATCTTCTACAGGTCGAAGTGTTGAAGATAATTTCCCGCAAGAGGGCAGTGCCGTTCTATAGAAAACATTGAACAGTTATCACCTGAACAGGAGACTTGTGACCATTTTATAAACAGTAAGATAATCTTATCTCTTAGGGAGCTTAGTTCCGTTTAGTAAACAGTTAAAGATCTTACCTGTTATGGAGGCTGGTGCCGTTTCGTAAACAGTAAACAGATCTTACCTAAGAGGGAGGCTGGTGCCGTTCCAGTGAACGCAAGTCAGTTGTCTCTCTTGTCTCCCTACTTTAGGAAGAGCATCGTCTCTCATTTTAGTAGATTTATCTCCCTCGAATACTTCTCGTGTCTCCCTCCAAGCTCTTACAGACTTCGAGAGAGGATCTTCTTGTGCGTCTCTCCAAGGTCTTTCTGACTTCGACTCAGGGTCTTCCTGTGAATCGTCTCTCCAAGGTCTTTCAGACTTCGAGTGAGAAGGTTCCTGTGCGTCGCTCCAAGACCTTTCTGAGTTCGAGGGAAGCTGCGCCTCAACGCTGTTGCTCGCTCGAAGTTCTTCTTCGTCTACGACTTCTAGTAAGGTAGCTTCTGTGTTCTCCCTGTTGTCTCCGTCGAAGAATATGGAGTTTTCTTCGAAGTTTCTCTCTTCTGTGTCTTCTGGGATAGTTTCTGGCATGAGTGGGATTTGGCAAGGGCTCCACTCGCCCACTCTCAGTCTTGCTAGAGGCTCTGCATTGTGGCTGGAGAGGGCGGAAGACACGGCCGATGGAAGGCATTCCATTATACAGGGCTTCGATTCGCTCAGAGGCGGGCATGGTGTACCCCCAACTGTTGGGGCCACAAGGACCGTACGTGTCCGTTTCTGGGACGAGTCGCAAGACACGCATGGGCCCCAGGAACCCCAGGGTCCCAAAACGCAGTCCTGGGGGCACGTGGTCGTACAAGCAATTTCAGTGGAAGGCTGAGGACCTGAGCACTGGTCAGGAGTGGATGGTGAGCCATCCACTTCACAGGTGATGGTCCGTGTTCTTCGTCCGTGACACCGGCCTTCCGAGTCCCTGGTACGGTCCTCTAGGACCTGACAAGGTGACCAGGAGTCCACCAGCCAGGACCCGTCTGAGGGAGAGAAAACAGTTGTTACATATCAGTGGAATTTTTTTTATGACTCTATGTGAAAAAAGACTAAAGTTACCCATGTGAGAATACCGAGTCACATGTGTGAGTACTGAATCACATGTGGGGGAGAGGCAGTGAAGAGGAAAAATAAGAAGAAGAAGAAGCAATGAAAAGAAGAGGTTAAGAAGTCTAGCACACGCACTCTCCTCTCACCAACTCATTGCCAACCTAACTCTTAACCTGCCCCTTGAATATTACATGAGAGAGAGAGAGAGAGAGAGAGAGAGAGAGAGAGAGAGAGAGAGAGAGAGAGAGAGAGAGAGAGAGAGAGAGAGAGAGAGAGAGAGAGAGAGAGAGAGAGAGAGAGAGAGACAGACAGACAGACAGACAGACAGACAGACAGACAGACAGACAGAGAGAATGAGAAAGAAAGAGAGACAGACAGACAGAAATAAGAAACACCTCAAGGAAATAAAAGTATGACTTAAAAGACAGCTTCATATAAGGGATTTAATCTCCAGGAATTACCAGATCTGGGAGATTACGTTCTCCTCTCTTCCCCTCTCCCCTCCCCTTCTCCCCCTTTAAAATTAAATCTCCAGACTAATCTCCTCAAAATTTCTAATTTTCGACCCAACTAAATTTAGACATTTTGATATTTGTTCAGAATATGCATAATTTTTATATATATATATATATATATATATATATATATATATATATATAATATATATATATATATATATATATATATATATATTATGTATGTGTGTGTGTGTGTGTGTGTGTGTGTGTGTGTGTCGTAACGAATAGGTAAAACTTGCTATTTTGGCTTAAATAGCAACACTCTTCTTGCCGAATAAGGCAAGCAAAAATTTGTATATGCAATAATTTCGCAAAAATCATTGCGATACAATGTATTCCTTGAGTGTATAAATAATATACATTTCATATGCATTGTATTTTAGTGTAAATTTGTTGTATGACGTTGTATTCTGTATTGTGCTATGTATGAATGAAGTATGAGCAGGGAGCTATACTGGTCCATGCTAGGTAGGTCATACTCGTATATACGCACTTTCCACGTATGAGTGAAACCACGTTCAAACATGGAGAAAGGGCGAAATGTCGACGTGTTTAGTAGATATAGATATTAACCTTGGAACAAGCTTTTACTGGGACAGCGTTTCGCCCCTGTGTAAAGCTTTATCATGATTTGGTAAAGCTTAGAGTGAAACATGGCTTAATAAAGCTCTACACACAGAGTGAAACATGGCTTGATAAAGCTCTACACAGAGTGAAACATGGCTTAATAAAGCTCTACACACAGAGTGAAACATGGCTTGATAAAGCTCTACACACAGAGTGAAACATAGCTTAATAAAGCTTTACACAGAGTGAAACATGGCTTGATAAAGCTCTACACACAGAGTAAAACATGGCTTAATAAAGCTCTACAAACAGAGTGAAACATGGCTTGATAAAGCTCTACACACAGAGTGAAACATAGCTTAATAAAGCTCTACACACAGAGTGAAACATAGCTTAATAAAGCTCTACACACAGAGTGAAACATGGCTTAATAAAGCTCAACACAGAGTGAAAAATGGCTTGATAAAGCTCTACACACAGAGTGAAACATGGCTTAATAAAGCTCAACACAGAGTGAAAAATGGCTTGATAAAGCTCTACACAGAGTGAAACATGGCTTGATAAAGCTCTAAATAGAGTGAAATATTGCTTGATAAAGCTCTACACAGAGTGAAAAATTACTTGATAAAGCTCTACACAGAGTGAAACATGGCTTAATAAAGCTCTATACAGAGTGAAACATGGCTTGATAAAAGTTCTATACAGATTGAAACATGGCTTGATAAAGCTCTACACAGAGTGAAACATGGCTTGATAAAAGCTCTATACAGAGTGAAACATGGCTTGATAAAGCTCAACACAGAGTGAAAAATGGCTTGATAAAGCTCTACACAGAGTGAAACATGGCTTGATAAATCTCTACATAGAGTGAAACATGGCTTGATAAAGCTCTACACAGAGTGATAAATGGCTTGATAAAGCTCTACACAGAGTGAAACATGGCTTAATAAAGCTCTATACAGAGTAAAACATGGCTTGATAAAAGTTCTATACAGATTGAAACATGGCTTTATAAAGCTCTACACAGAGTGAAAAATGGCTTGATAAAGCTCTACACAGAGTGAAACATGGCTTGATAAAGCTCTACCAGAGTGAAACATGGCTTGATAAAAGCTCTATACAGAGTGAAACATGGCTTGATAAAGCTCTACACAGAGTGAAAAATGGCTTGATAAAGCTCTACACAGAGTGAAACATGGATTAATAAACCTCTATACAGAGTGAAACATGGCTTGATAAAAGCTCTATACAGAGTGAAACATGGCTTGATAAAGCTCTACACAGAGTGAAACATGGCTTGATAAAGCTCTACACAGTGAAACATTGCCTAATAAAGCTCTACACAGAGTGAAACATGGCTTGATAAAGCTCTACACAGAGTGAAACATGGCTTAATAAAGCTCTATACAGAGTGAACTATGGCTTGATAAAAGCTCTATACAGAGTGAAACATGGCTTAATAAAGCTCTACACACAGTGAAACATGGCTTAATAAAGCTCTATACAGAGTGAACCATGGCTTGATAAAGCTCTATACAGAGTGAAACATGGCTTAATAAAGCTCTATACAGAGTGAAACATGGCAAATTCTAGATAAACAAGCTCTACACAGAGTGAAAATGGCTTGATAAAAACAATGGCTTGATAAAGCTCTACACAGAGTGAAACATGGCTTGATAAAGCTCTACACAGAGTGAAACATGGCTTGATAAAAGCTCTATACAGAGTGAAACATGGCTTGATAAAGCTCTACACAGAGTGAAAAATGGCTTGATAAAGCTCTACACAGAGTGAAACATGGATTAATAAAGCTCTATACAGAGTGAAACATGGCTTGATAAAAGCTCTATACAGAGTGAAACATGGCTTAATAAAGCTCTACACAGAGTGAAACATGGCTTGATAAAGCTCTACACAGTGAAACATGGCTTGATAAAGCTCTACACAGAGTGAAACATGGCTTGATAAAGCTCTACACAGAGTGAAACATGGCTTAATAAAGCTCTATACAGAGTGAACCATGGCTTGATAAAAGCTCTATACAGAGTGAAACATGGCTTAATAAAGCTCTACACAGAGTGAAACATGGCTTAATAAAGCTCTATACAGAGTGAACCATGGCTTGATAAAAGCTCTATACAGAGTGAAACATGGCTTAATAAAGCTCTATACAGAGTGAAACATGGCTTGATAAAAGTTCTATACAGATTGAAACATGGCTTGATAAAGCTCTACACAGAGTGAAAAATGGCTTGATAAAGCTGTACACAGAGTGAAACATGGCTTGATAAAGCTCTATACAGAGTGAAACATGGCTTAATAAACCTCTACACAGAGTGAAACATGGCTTGATAAAGCTCTACACAGTGAAACATGGCTTGATAAAGCTCTACACAGAGTGAAACATGGCTTGATAAAGCTCTACACAGAGTGAAACATGGCTTAATAAAGCTCTATACAGAGTGAACCATGGCTTGATAAAAGCTCTATACAGAGTGAAACATGGCTTAATAAAGCTCTAAACAGAGTGAAACATGGCTTAATAAAGCTCTATACAGAGTGAAACATGGCTTGATAAAGCTCTACACAGAGTGAAACATGGCTTGATAAAGCTCAACACAGAGTGAAACATGGCTTGATAAAGCTCAACACAGAGTGAAACATGGCTTGATAAAGCTCTACACAGAGTGAAAAATGGCTTGATAAAGCTCTACACAGAGTGAAACATTGCTTAATAAAGCTCTACACAGAGTGAAACATGGCTTGATAAAAGCTCTATACAGAGTGAAACATGGCTTGATAAAGCTCTATACAGAGTGAAACATTCCTTGATAAAGCTCAACACAGAGTGAAACATGGTTTGATAAAGCTCAACACAGAGTGAAACATGGTTTGATAAAGCTCTACACAGTGAAACATCGCTTGATAAAGCTCAACACAGAGTGAAACATTGTTTGATAAAGCTCTACACAGTGAAACATGGCTTGATAAAGCTGTACACAGAGTGAAACATTCCTTGATAAAGCTCTACACAGTGAAACATGGCTTGATAAAGCTCTACACAGAGTGAAACATGGCTTGATAAAGCTGTAAACAGAGTGAAACATGGCTTGATAAAGCTCTATACTGAGTGAAACATTCCTTGATAAAGCTGAACACAGAGTGAAACATGGCTTGATAAAGCTGAACACAGCGTGAAACATGGCTTGATAAATCTCTACACAGAGTGAAACATTCCTTGATAAAGTTCAACACAGCGTGAAACATGGCTTGATAAAGCTCTACACAGAGTGAAACATGGCTTGATAAAGCTCAACACAGCGTGAAACATGGCTTGATAAAGCTCTACACAGTGAAACATGGCTTGATAAAGCTCTACACAGAGTGAAACATTCCTTGATAAAGTTCAACACAGAGTGAAACATGGCTTGATAAAGCTGTACACAGAATGAAACATGGCTTGATAAAGCTCTACACAGAGTGAAACATGGCTGTCAGACAGACAATAAACAGATAGATAAGCAATCAGATATACAGACAGGCTATCAGATTGACAGGCTATATGATAGACAGGCCATCGGAAAGACAGACAGGCACTTAGATAGACAGAAAGACAGACAGGTAAGCAGCCAGACAGACGGTGAAGCAGACAGTCAGACAGACAGGCAAGACATATACAGACAGACACACAGGGAATACCAACACTGACCAGCTCACTACTGAGTGTATTGACACGAACACACACAGAATCCCCAGCCAAGCCTTCCACAAGGCTTCCACAAGGCTTCCACAAGGCTTCCACAAGGCTTCCACAAGGCTTCCACAAGGCTTCCACTCGAGGATTCAACATGTTTGACCATAAAACATTTACTTGCTACTGATTTTATTTTCTCACTGAATTTTCTAAGCATATTTACCCTCTCATCTAACTAGCAACACAATTCCAAGAATTCTTGCCACACAATTCCAAGAATTGTGTAATTTCTCCAACACACACACACACACACACACACACACACACACACACACACACACACACACACACACACACACACACACACAAACACACACACAAACACACACACACACACACACACACACACACACACACACACACACATGTGAAGTTGATGAGAAGAATTCAATCGGACGAGGACCAGGCAGAACTACAAAGGGATCTGGACAGGCTGCAAGCCTGGTCCAGCAATTGGCTCCTGGAATTCAACCCCACCAAGTGCAAAGTCATGAAGATTGGGGAAGGGCAAAGAAGACCGCAGACGGAGTACAGCCTAGGGGGCCAGAGACTGCAAACCTCAATCAAGGAAAAAGATCTTGGGGTGAGTATAACACCAGGCACATCTCCTGAGGCGCACATCAACCAAATAACTGCTGCAGCATATGGGCGCCTAGCAAACCTAAGAACAGCATTCCGACATCTTAATAAAGAATCGTTCAGGACCCTGTACACTGTGTACGTTAGGCCCATATGGAGTATGCAGCACCAGTTTGGAACCCACACCTAGCCAAGCATGTGAAGAAGCTCGAGAAAGTGCAAAGGTTTGCAACAAGACTAGTCCCGGAGCTAAGGGTATGTCCTTCGAGGGAGGTTAAGGAAATCGACCTGACGACACTGGAGGACAGGAGAGATAGGGGAGACATGATAACAATATATAAGATACTGAGAGGAATTGACAAAGTGGACAGAGACAGAATGTTCCAGAGATGGGACACAACAACAAGGGGACACAGATGGAAGTTGAAGACTCAGATGAATCACAGAGATGTTAGGAAGTATTTCTTCAGTCACAGAGTTGTCGGGAAGTGGAATAGTTTAGGAAGCGATGTAGTGGAGACAGGCTCTATACATAGCTTTAAGCAGAGGTATGATAAAGCTCATGGCGCAGGGAGAGTGACCCAGTAGCGGCCAGTGAAGAGGCGGGGCCAGGAGCTTTGACTCGACCCCTGCAACCACAACTAGGTGAGCAACTAGGTGAGCACACACACACACACACACACACACACATATATATATATA
>WNWK01008839.1:57500-60000 GCA_009830355.1 Cherax destructor | reverse complement strand
ACCTGGCTCTTACATTGTTCCACTGGGACGTGGGGTAAAGCTAGCTCTATTGTTCCACTGGGACGTGGGGTAAAGCTAGCTCTATTGTTCCACTGGGACGTGGGATAAAGCTAGCTCTATTGTCCCACTGGGAGGTGGAATAATGCCGAATCTTCTCCGGTTCGATGAGAATTGTAGTGGGACAACTCTCTGTTGTTCCATGAGGAAGATGAGGTAAACTAACTCATCTGTTCCAGTAGAACACAACATGAACTAACTCTTTTGTTCCAAGAGTGATACAGAGTGAATCTCTCTCTCTCTCTTTCTCTCTCTCTCGCTCTTGTTCCACTGGGACACGGAATGATGACGGCTCCTTACTTGTTCCACGACATGGAACAAATCCTTCTCCGACAACTGACTTGTCCCACACAGACACATAAATGGAACAGACTTTTGTTCCAAGATGGACACGGAATGAACCCGTCCCAACTTTTGTACCACCGGAGGCATGAAGGGATATAAAGTAGAGACAGAGAGAGAGAGACAGACAGACAGACAGACAGAGAGAGACAGACAGACAGACAGACAGAGAGAGAGAGACAGACAGACAGACAGACAAGAGAGAGAGAGAGAGAGAGAGAGGAAGAGAGAGAGAGAGAGAGAGAGAGAGAGAGAGAGAGAGAGAGAGAGAGAGAGAGAAGAGAGAAAAGAGCAGAGAGACGAGAGAGAGAGAGAGAGAGAAGAGAGAGAGAGAGAGAGAGAGAGAGAGAGAGAGAGAGAGAGAGAGAGAGAGAGAGAGAGAGAGAGAGAGAGAGAGAGAGAGGACATTTGGGGTTAATTGAGGTAATTATCTCACAAATAAAACTCTTCTAAGAAGGCTTAGGTCCCTAATTAAGTTTAATGAAGGTAATTAGCTTCTTCATGGCCTTCCTTCCTTGTTCTAATTATTATTATTATTATTATTATTATTATTATTATTATTATTATTATTTTTATTATTGTTGTTGTTGTTGGTATTATTATTATTATTGTAATTATTATTTCCACAATGACTAATAATACTACTAATAATAATACTAATAATATTAATAACGATAATGAAGGTAGCTCCAGCACCTCGGATCAAGAGCCCTTTCAGGCCAGAGTCGAAGTGACTTGAGAAAAACCATAATGAAACCTGGATGTTATTGTCCATAGACTTTATTGAAGATTCTCCTGACTCTCTCTCTCTCTCTCTCTCTCTCTCTCTCTCTCTCTCTCTCTCTCTCTCTCTCTCTCTCTCTCTCTCTTTCACTCTCTCTCTTTCTCACTCATTCTCTCACTCACTCACTCACTCACTCACTCTCTCACTTTTAAATTAATAAGGGGAAGTTGACAGGTAATTACCTAGCTTGGGGTAATTAAGGTTCAGTTACTCTTAATGACTGGTTCAAGATACACTCAGGCCATTAAGTGGACTCCAGGGACGCCGCAGGGCTCTTCATCCTTGGAATTAGAGCGTGATTTAGATTTTTTAAGGGATGTGTGTGTGAGAAGATTTCCCACGCTTCTCTCTCTTCCAGGACGCTTCTGTCTCTTTCAGGACGCTTCTGTCCCTTTCAGGACGCTTCTGTCCCTTTCAGGACACCTCTGTCCCTTCCAGAACAC
This sequence comes from Cherax destructor, assembly GCA_009830355.1. Taxonomy (NCBI): domain Eukaryota; kingdom Metazoa; phylum Arthropoda; class Malacostraca; order Decapoda; family Parastacidae; genus Cherax; species Cherax destructor. The sequence goes on along the minus strand of WNWK01008839.1, from coordinate 58,374 downwards.
TTCTGTCCCTTCCAGGACGTGTCTATCTCTCCCACGGACGTCTTCTATTCCTCTCACGGACGCCTGTATCCCACCCACGCTTCTGTCCATTCCTGGAATCCTCTGTTCCTCCCAAGGACGCTTGTATCTCTCCCAAGGACGGTTCTATCCCTTATAGGACGATTCTGTCCTTCCCATGGACGTCTCTAGCCTTTCCACGGACGTCTCTAGCCTTCCCACGGACGTCTCTAGCCTTCCCACGGACGTCTCAAGCCTTACCAAGGACGTCTCTAATCTTCCTACGGACGTCTCTAGTCTTCCCACGGACGTCTCTAACCTTCCCACGGACGTCTCTAGCCTTCTCACGGACGTCTCTAACCTTCCCACGGACGTCTCTAGCCTTCCCACGGACGAATCTAAATTTGCCATGGACGTCTCTAACCTTCTCACGGACGTCTCTAGCCTTCTTCGGGTGCCTCTGGTCCTTCCACGTACGGCGTGAGTAACGAGGGTCATATATCGTGTCCGTGATAGTAGAAACAGCGATGCTGGTTCTGATTTTCGCGAGAATTGACACGCACACGGGGACACGCGCACGGGGACACGCACACGGGGACACGCACACGGGGACACGCACACGGGGACACGCACACGGGGACACGCACACGGGGACACGCACACGGGGACACGCACACGGGGACACGCACACGGGGACACGCACACGGGGACAAGCACAGGGGGACACGCACACGGGGACACACACACGGAGACACGCACACGGGGACACACACACGGGGACACGCACACGGGGACACGCACACGGGGACACGCACAAGGGGACACACACTCGGGGACACGCACACGGGGACACGCACACTGGGACACGCACACGGGG
>WNWK01008839.1:52500-55000 GCA_009830355.1 Cherax destructor | reverse complement strand
TCACCCACTAAGAGGAAGCAGTCCAGGGGATACATCAACTTTTGCTGTCTATTGCAGATAACAAAGTTGAGAGAAAGTTGAGAGAGAGAGAGAGAAAGTTGAGAGAGAGTTGAATATTTCTTCCAAGACATAAGACAATCCCAGGTGATATACATTGTATATATTCTACATATATATATATATATATATATATATATATATATATATATATATATATATATATATATATATATATATATATATATATAATATATATAAGTCCCAGAGAAGACATGAGAGGTGGGGGCTACTAGTAACCGTGACTCAAACCCCCAGTAAACAGAACTAGGAACTCACAAAGGGAACTCGTGTGAGGATTCAAGCGACATGTGGAGGGGAGTTTGTCCCCTCTGTTTGTTCAGCAATTTACTGTCCCAGAACACCTAAAACAAAGTGCTATAGTTCTCGGAGTTGTACCACGCAAAAAGTCCCAGAGAATTCACTTCTTTCCAGATTGCTTTGGGTCCGACAGTTCTCCTGTCGGGAACAGATATCAGCCACTATGTTTAAGCGATGTTTCGACCGAGGGAACCTCCTGCTACGAGCGAAACGTTTCGCCAGTGAGGATACCTACGTGTCATCAGTGCATCTAAGGGTGAAACAGCGTACTGTACTGAAACGTTTAAGAGGGATGGAAGAGGCTGTACCCAGAGCGAAATGTTGTTCTCGTGTTACAGAACATGAACATTTGGGGTCAACGTTTTGCCCTGTGTAGAGCGTTATCAAGTCAGAGTGAATAATACTTAATAAAGCTCTACACAGAGGAGAGAAACGTTGCCCTCATCTAGTGATTTGTGCTAGAAATATGTAGCTAGATTTGTTCTAGATTTGTTCTAGTTTTTCTTGTTGTATCTAGCCAAGGAATGATGCAGGCTCGATCCACCGTTTATAAAGTCTTGTAAAGCTTCAAGCTTTTCTGGAAGATTTCTGGTTTATTGGAGGTCATAAAGCTCTAGAGGCAAGGGAGGCAATCATGTTTGATCCTAGGAAGGGATCAAAGACTTACCCTATTGGGATTGCCTCCTGGAAAGCATTTAGATACAGGACTGGAAGGGATTCAACCCTACGTTAGGGGATTGGATCGTCTAAGTTAGCAAGTTCCTCCCAAATCCTAACTTAGTATACGACTTAATTTCAAGTCGAAGTTGAGGGTTGCAATAACTTCGTCATCTGTTCAGTTGAACACCTGAACAAGACTGACAAATGACCGTGTTCAGGGTCTTAAGGTCTTGAGGGTGAACGAGGGCCGCGGGTGAAACGGAAGCCTGGTAAACGTTTTGCACTCTGGCAGTAGGCTGGTAGACAGCAGGCAGCCAGGGAGGTAATACCACTATGTCATATGTGAAAGGGAAGCCAGATAAAAGGTTTGCACTCTTGCAGGATTACTGGAGAGAACTATGCTTTATAAATATGCAAGCATGTAGACACACACACACACACACACACACACACACACACACACACACACACACACACACACACACACACACACACACATACACAAACACACACATACACACACACACACACACACACACACACACACACACAAACACACACACACACACACACAGATGATGTGAAGTTAATGAGAAGAATAAAATCAGTCGAGGATCAGGCAGGACTACAAAGAGACCTGGACAGGCTACAAGCCTGGTCCAGTAACTGGCTCCTTGACTTTAACCCTGCCAAATGTAAAGTCATGAATATCGGGGAAGGGCAAAGAAGACCGCAGACAGAGTATAGTCTAGGTGGCCAAAGACTGCAAACCTCACTCAAAGAAAAGATCTTGGGGTGAGTATAATACCGAGCACATCTCCTGAGGCACACATCAATCAGATAACTGCTGCAGCAGACGGGCGCTGGCAAACCTAAGAATAGCGTTCCAATACCTCACTAAGGAATCATTCAAGACTCTGTATACCATATACGTCAGGCCCATACTGGAGTATGCAGCACCGGTTTGGAACCCACACCTGGTCAAGCACGTCAAGAAATTAGAGAAAGTGCAAAGGTTTGCAACAAGACTAGTCCCAGAGCTAAGGGGATTGTCCTACGAAGAAAGGTTAAGGGAAATCGGCCTGACGACACTAGAGGACAGGAGGGTTAGGGAGACATGATAACGACATATAAAATACTGCGAGGAATAGATAAGGTGGACAGAGACAAGATGTTCCAGAGAGGGGACACAGAAACAAGGGGTCATAATTGGAAGTTGAAGACTCCTATGAGTCAAAGGGATGTTAGGAAGTATTTCTTCAGTCATAGAGTTGTCAGGAAGTGGAATAGCTTGGAAAGCGACATAGTGGAGGCAGGAACCATACATAGTTTTAAGACTAGGTTTGATAAAGCTCATGGAGCAGGGAGAGAGAGGACCTAGTACCAATCAGTGAAGAGGCGGGGCCAGGAGCTATGACTCGACCCCTGCAACCACAAATAGGTGAGTACACATACACAAACA
>WNWK01008839.1:40000-50000 GCA_009830355.1 Cherax destructor | reverse complement strand
CCAACTATCCATTTCTTTCTCCCTATTCTCCAGGAGAAGTGAAAATACTCGCTTATGGAGGAAGACTAAGATACAGCCTGGTATATATGTCCTGGGGACTGATACACTCCACCCTCACATCACCCACACCACCCTCACATCACCCACACCACCCTCACATCACCCACACCACCCTCACATCACCCACACCACCCTCACATCACCCACACCACCCTCACATCACCCACACCACCCTCACATCACCCACACCACCCTCACATCACCCACACCACCCTCACATCACCCACACCACCCTCACATCACCCACACCACCCTCACCATCACCCACACCACCCTCACATCACCCACACCACCCTCACATACCCACACCACCCCATCACACACCCCACCACCCCCCTCACATACCCACACCACCCTCACATCACCCACACCACCCTCATCACCCACACCACTCACATCACCCACACCACCCTCACATACCCACACCACCCTCACATCACCCACACCACCCTCACATCTACCACCTATCACCACCCCTCACATAACCCACACCACCCTCACATCACCCACACCACCCTCACATAACCACACCCACCCCTCACATCACCCACACCACCCTCACATCACCCACACCACCTCACATCACCCACTCACCCACACCACCCTCACATAACCCACACCACCCTCACATCACCCACACCACCTCACATAACCACACCACCCTCACATCACCCACACCACCCTCACATACTCACACACACCCTCACATCACCCACACACACCCTCACATCACCCACACCACCCTCACATACTCACACCACCCTCACATACCACACACCTCACATCACCCACACCACCCTCATATAACCCACACCACCCTCACATCACCCACACCACCCTCACATAACTCACACCACCCTCACATAACTCACACCACCCTCACATCACCCACACCACCCTCACATAACTCACACCACCCTCACATCACCCACACAACCCTCACATCACCCACACCACCCTCACATCACCCACACCACCCTCACATAACCCACACCACCCTCACATCACCCACACCACCCTCACATAACTCATACCACCTCACATCACCCACACTACCTCACATCACCCACACCACCCTCATAACTCACACCACCTCACATCACCCTCTCATCACCCACATCATCCTCATTTCACCCAAACCACCCTCACATCACCCACACCACCCTCATATCACCCACACCATCCTCACATCACCAATACCACCCTCACATCACCCACATCACCCTCACATCACCCACACCACCCTCACATCACCCACACCACCTCACATCACCCACACCAATTCACATCACCCACACCACCCTCACATAACCCACACAACCCTCACATCACCCTCACATCACCCGCACCACCCTCATATAACCCACACCACCCTCACATCACCCTCACATCACCCACATCACCCTCACATCACCCACACCACCCTCACATAACCCACACCACCCTCACATCACCCACACAACCCTCACATCACCCACACCACCTCACATAACCCACACCACCCTCATATAACCCACACCACCCTCACATCACCCTCTCATCACCCACATCATCCTCATTTCACCCACACCATCCTCACATCACCCACACCACCCTCATATACCACATCACCCTCACATCACCCACACCACCTCATCACCAACACCACCCTCACATCACCCACATCACCCTCACATCACCCACACCACCCTCACATCACCCACACCACCCTAACATCACCCACACCACCCTCACATCACCCACATCACCCTCACATCACCCACACCACCCTCACATCACCAACACCACCCTCACATCACCCACATCACCTCACATCACCCACACCACCCTCACATCACCCACACCACCCTAACATCACCACACCACCCTCACATCACCCACACCACCCTCACATAACCCACACCACCCTCACATCACCCACATCACCCTCACATAACCCACACCACCCTCAAATCACCTACACCACCCTCACATCACCCGCACCACCCTCACATCACCCACATCACCCTTACATCACTCACACTCACACCACCCTCTCACATAACCCACACCAACCTCACATCACCCACACAACCCTCACATCACCCACACCACCCTCACATAACCCACACCACCCTCATATAACCCACACCACCCTCACATCACCCTCTCATCACCCACATCATCCTCATTTCACCCAAACCACCCTCACATCACTCACACCACCCTCACATAACCCACACCACCCTCATATAACCCACACCACCCTCACATCACCCACATCACCCTCACATCACCCACACCACAATCATATCACCCACACCACCCTCACATCTCCCACTCTACCCTCATATCACCCACACCACCCTCACATCACCCACACCACCCTCACATCACCCATACCACCCTCACTCATCACCACCTCCATCACCCACACCCCTCACATCACCCACACCACCCTCACATCACCACACACCCTCACATCACCCACACCACCCTCACATAACCCACACCACCCTCATATAACCCACACCACCCTCACATCACCTCTCATCACCCACATCATCCTCATTTCACCCAAACCACCCTACATCACTCACACCACCCTCACATAACCCACACCACCCCATATACCCACACCACCCTCACATCACCCACATCACCCACATCACCCACACCACAATCATATCACCACCACCTCACTCTCCCACTCTACCTCATATCCACCCACCCTCATCACCCACACCACCCTCCATCACCCATCCACCCTCACCCATCCACACCACCCTCACATCACCCACCACCCTCATCACCACCCACCCTCACATCACCAACACCACCCTCACATCACCCACATCACCCTCACATCACCCACACCACCCTCACATCACCAACACCACCTTCACATCACCCACACCACCCTCACATCACTCACTCCACCCTCATATCACCCACACACCCCACACCCTGGCTACTAGCCACCCACACTACTCTCCGCCCACACACAAAGGCTTCACTGAACTGTTAGTAAATACTGCTGCTGTTGCTGCTGCTGTTGCTGCTACTGTTGCTGCTGCTGTTGTTGCTACTGTTGCTGCTGCTGTTGCTGCTGCTGTTGCTGCTACTGTTGCTGCTGCTGTTGTTGCTGCTGTTGCTGCTGCTGTTGCTGCTGCTGTTGCTGCTGCTGTTGCCTGCTGTTGCTGCTGCTGTTGCTGCTGCTGTTGTTGCTGCTGCTGTTGCTGCTGCTGCTGCTGCTGCTGTTGCTGCTGCTGTTGCTGCTGCTGTTGCTGCTGCTGTTGTTGCTGCTGCTGTTGCTGCTGCTGCTGCTGTTGCTGCTGCTGTTGCTGCTGCTTGCTGCTGCTGTCTGCTTGCCCTGCTGTTGCTGCTGCTGTTGTTGCTGCTGCTGTTGCTGCTGCTGCTGCTGTTGCTGCTGCTGTTGCTGCTGCTTTTACACTTACTGCTCTGTTTACTGCTACTGTTACTGCTGCTGTTACTGCAGTTGTTACTGCTGCTGTTACTGTTGTTGCTGGTGCTGCTACGGCTGTTACTGCAGCTGTTCCCTGCAGTGGTCCCTGCAGTGGTCCCTGCAGTGGTCCCTGCAGTGCTCCCTGAAGTGGTCCCTGCAGTGGTCCCTGCAGTGGTCCCTGCAGTGGTCCCTGCAGTGGTCCCTGCAGTGGTCCCTGCAGTGGTCCCTGCAGTGGTCCCTGCAGTGGTCCCTGCAGTGGTCCCTGCAGTGGTCCCTGCAGTGCTCCCTGCAGTGGTCCCTGCAGTGGTCCCTGCAGTGGTCCCTGCAGTGTCCCTGCAGGGTCCCTGCAGTGTCCCTCACCTGCAGTGTCCCTGCAGTGGTCCCTGAGTGTCCCTGCATGGTCCTGCAGTTCCCTCAGTGTCCTCAGTGCTCCTGCATTCCCTGCAGTGTCCCATCACATCATCCCTGCATGTCCCTGCAGTGGTCCCTCAGTGCTCCTCCGGGCCCTGCAGTGCTCCCTGAGTGTCCTCAGGTACCCTGCCTCAGTGTCCTGCAGTGGTCCCTGCAGTGTCCTGCAGTGTCCTGCATGGTCCCTGCGTGCCTGCGTGTCCTGCATGTCCTGCGTTGTTGCTGGTGGTCCCTGCAGTGGTCCTGCGTGTCCTGTGCTGCAGTGTTGCAGTCCCTGTGTTCCTGCTAGTGGTCCCTGCGCTGTCTGCTGGTCCTGCGTGCTGCCGCTGGTGCGTCCTGGTGGTCTGCAGTGTCCCTGCGTGTGTCCTGCGTGTCCCTGCTGTTGTCCTGCGTGTCTCTCTGCGTGTCTGGTTCCCTGCGTGGTCTGTTGTTGTGCCCTTGCGCTGTCTCTGTGTGTCGCTGTTGCGTGCTGTCCTTGCGTGTGTTCCTGCAGTTCCTGCTGTCACTGCAGTGTTCCTGCAGTGTTGCTGAGTGCAGCTGTCCTGCAGTGTCCCTGCAGTGGTCCGCAGTGGTCCTGCAGTGGTCCTGCAGTCCTGAGTGTCCCTTGCAGTGGTCCCTGCAGTGGTCCCTGCAGTGGTCCCTGCAGTGGTCCCTGCAGTGGTCCCTGCAGTGGTCCCTGCAGTGGTCCCTGCAGTGGTCCCTGCAGTGGTCCCTGCAGTGGTCCTGCAGTGGTCCCTGAGTGGTCCTGCAGTGGTCCCTGCAGTGGTCCCTGCAGTGGTCCCTGCAGTGGTCCCTGCAGTGCAGTCCCTGCAGTGGTCCCTGCAGTGGTCCTGCAGTGTCCTGCAGTGGTCCCTGCAGTGGTCCCTGCAGTGGTCCTGAGTGGTCCCTGCAGTGGTCCTGCAGTGGTCCCTGCAGTGGTCCCTGCAGTGGTCCCTGCAGTGGTCCCTGCAGTGGTCCCTGCAGTGGTCCCTGCAGTGGTCCCTGCAGTGGTCCCTGCAGTGGTCCCTGCAGTGTCCCTGCAGTGTCCTGCAGTGTCCCTGCAGTGGTCCTGCAGTGGTCCCTGCAGTGGTCCCTGCAGTGGTCCCTGCAGTGGTCCCGTCCCCAGTGGTCCCTGCAGTGGTCCCTGCAGTGGTCCCTGCAGTGGTCCCTGCAGTGGTCCCTGCAGTGTCCCTGAGTGGTCCCTGCAGTGGTCCTGCAGTGGTCCCTGCAGTGGTCCCTGCAGTGGTCCCTGCAGTGGTCCTGCAGTGGTCCCTGCAGTGGTCCCTGCAGTGGTCCTGCAGTGGTCCCTGCAGTGGTCCCTGCAGTGTCCCTGCAGTGGTCCTGCAGTGTCCCTGCAGTGGTCCTGCAGTGGTCCCTGCAGTGGTCCTGCAGTGGTCCCTGCAGTGGTCCCTGAGTGGTCCCTGCAGTGGTCCCTGCAGTGTCCTGCAGTGGTCCCTGCAGTGGTCCCTGCAGTGGTCCCTGCAGTGGTCCCTGCAGTGGTCCTGCAGTGGTCCCTGCAGTGGTCCCTGCAGTGTCCCTGAGTGGTCCCTGCAGTGGTCCCTGCAGTGGTCCCTGCAGTGGTCCCTGCAGTGGTCCCTGCAGTGGTCCCTGCAGTGGTCCCTGCAGTGGTCCCTGCAGTGGTCCCTGCAGTGGTCCCTGCAGTGGTCCCTGCAGTGGTCCCTGCAGTGGTCCTGCAGTGGTCCTGCAGTGGTCCCTGAGTGGTCCTGCAGTGGTCCCTGCAGTGGTCCTGCAGTGGTCCCTGCAGTGGTCCCTGCAGTGGTCCCTGCAGTGGTCCCTGCAGTGGTCCCTGCAGTGGTCCCGCAGTGGTCCCTGCAGTGGTCCCTGCAGTGGTCCTGCAGTGGTCCCTGCAGTGGTCCCTGCAGTGTCCCTGCAGTGGTCCCTGCAGTGGTCCTGCAGTGGTCCTGAGTGGTCCCTGCAGTGGTCCCAGTGGTCTGAGTGGTCCTGCAGTGGTCCTGCAGTGGTCCCCAGTGGTCCCTGCAGTGGTCCCTGCAGTGGTCCCTGCAGTGGTCCCTGCAGTGGTCCTGCAGTGGTCCTGCAGTGGTCCCTGCAGTGGTCCTGAGTGGTCCCTGCAGTGGTCCTGCAGTGGTCCCTGCAGTGGTCCCTGCAGTGGTCCCTGCAGTGGTCCCTGCAGTGGTCCCTGCAGTGGTCCTGCAGTGGTCCCTGCAGTGGTCCCTGCAGTGGTCCGCAGGGTCCCTGCAGTGGTCCCTGCAGTGGTCCCTGCAGTGGTCCCTGCAGTGGTCCCTGCAGTGGTCCCTGCAGTGGTCCTGCAGTGGTCCTGCAGTGGTCCCTGCAGTGGTCCCTGAGTGGTCCTGCAGTGGTCCTGCAGTGGTCCCTGCAGTGGTCCCTGCAGTGGTCCTGCAGTGGTCCCTGCAGTGGTCCCTGCAGTGGTCCCTGCAGTGGTCCCTGCAGTGGTCCCTGCAGTGGTCCGAGTGGTCCCTGCAGTGGTCCCTGCAGTGGTCCCTGCAGTGGTCCCTGCAGTGTCCCTGCAGTGGTCCCTGCAGTGGTCCTGGTGCAGTGGTCCCTGCAGTGGTCCTGCAGTGGTCCCTGAGTGGTCCTGCAGTGGTCCTGCAGTGGTCCTGCAGTGGTCCCTGCAGTGGTCCCTGCAGTGGTCCCTGCAGTGGTCCTGCAAGTGGTCCCTGCAGTGGTCCCTGCAGTGGTCCTGCAGTGGTCCTGCAGTGGTCCCTGCAGTGGTCCTTGCAGTGGTCCCTGCAGTGGTCCCTGCAGTGGTCCCTTGCAGTGGTCCTGCAGTGGTCCTTGCAGTGGTCCCTGCAGTGGTCCTTGCAGTGGTCCCTGCAGTGGTCCCTGCAGTGGTCCATGCAGTGGTCCCTGCAGTGGTCCCTGCAGTGGTCCCTGCAGTGGTCCCTGCAGTGGTCCCTGCAGTGGTCCTTGCAGTGGTCCCTGCAGTGGTCCCTGCAGTGGTCCCTGCAGTGGTCCCTGCAGTGGTCCTTGCAGTGGTCCCTGCAGTGGTCCTTGCAGTGGTCCCTGCAGTGGTCCTTGCAGTGGTCCCTGCAGTGGTCCTTGCAGTGGTCCCTGCAGTGGTCCCTGCAGTGGTCCCTGCAGTGGTCCCTGCAGTGGTCCCTGCAGTGGTCCCTGCAGTGGTCCCTGCAGTGGTCCCTGCAGTGGTCCCTGCAGTGGTCCCTGCAGTGGTCCCTGCAGTGGTCCCTGCAGTGGTCCCTGCAGTGGTCCCTGCAGTGGTCCCTGCAGTGCTGCTCTCGTTGCTGTTAAGAGCAGTAAACAAATTTCACATTCTGACCACTTTCAATGTTGCTGCCCTGCTGACTCTGATGCTGCCCTGCTGACTCTGATGCTGCCCTGCTGACTCTGATGCTGCCCTGCTGACTCTGATGCTGCCCTGCTGACTCTGATGCTGCCCTGCTGACTCTGATGCTACCCTGCTGACTCTGATGCTGCCCTGCTGACTCTGATGCTGCCCTGCTGACTCTGATGCTGCCCTGCTGACTCTGATGCTGCCCTGCTGACTCTGATGCTGCCCTGCTGACTCTGATGCTGCCCTGCTGACTCTGATGCTGCCCTGCTGACTCTGATGCTGCCCTGCTGACTCTGATGCTGCCCTGCTGACTCTGATGCTCCCTGCTGACTCTGATGCTGCCCTGCTGACTCTGATGCTACCCTGCTGACTCTGATGCTGCCCTGCTGACTCTGATGCTGCCCTGCTGACTCTGATGCTGCCCTGCTGACTCTGATGCTACCCTGCTGACTCTGATGTGCCCTGCTGACTCTGATGCTTCCCTGCTGACTCTGATGCTGCCCTGCTGACTCTGATGCTACCCTGCTGACTCTGATGCCCTGCTACTCGATGCTGCCTGTGACTCTGATGCTGCCCTGCTGACTCTGATGCTGCCCTGCTGACTCTGATGCTGCCCTGCTGACTCTGATGCTGCCCTGCTTACTCTGATGCTGCCCTGCTGACTCTGATGCTGCCCTGCTGACTCTGATGCTGCCCTGCTGACTCTGATGCTGCCCTGCTGACTCTGATGCTGCCCTGCTGACTCTGATGCTGCCCTGCTGACTCTGATGCTACCCTGCTGACTCTGATGCTGCCCTGCTGACTCTGATGCTGCCCTGCTGACTCTGATGCTGCCCTGCTGACTCTGATGCTACCCTGCTGACTCTGATGCTGCCCTGCTGACTCGATGCTGCCCTGCTGACTCTGATGCTGCCCTGCTGACTCTGATGCTGCCCTGCTGATTCTGATGCTGCCCTGCTGACTCTGATGCTGCCCTGCTGACTCTGATGCTGCCCTGCTGACTCTGATGCTGCCCTGCTGACTCTGATGCTGCCCTGCTGACTCTGATGCTGCCCTGCTGACTCTGATGCTGCCCTGCTGACTCTGATGCTCCCTGCTGACTCTGATGCTGCCCTGCTGACTCTGATGCTGCCCTGCTGACTCTGATGCTACCCTGCTGACTCTGATGCTGCCCTGCTGACTCTGATGCTACCCTGCTGACTCTGATGCTGCCCTGCTGACTCTGATGCTACCCTGCTGACTCTGATGCTGCCCTGCTGACTCTGATGCTGCCCTGCTGACTCTGATGCTGCCCTGCTGACTCTGATGCTGCCCTGCTGACTCTGATGCTGCCCTGCTGACTCTGATGCTGCCCTGCTGACTCTGATGCTGCCCTGCTGACTCTGATGCTGCCCTGCTGACTCTGATGCTGCCCTGCTTGACTCCTATGCTTACCCTGCTGACTCTGATGCTGCCCTGCTGACTCTGATGCTGCCCTGCTGACTCTGATGCTGCCCTGCTGACTCTGATGCTGCCCTGCTGACTCTGATGCTACCCTGCTGACTCTGATGCTGCCCTGCTGACTCTGATGCTGCCCTGCTGACTCTGATGCTGCCCTGCTGACTCTGATGCTGCCCTGCTGACTCTGATGCTACCCTGCTGACTCTGATGCTGCCCAGTCACTGGACGAATCCAAAGTCAGCTGTGTAGTAGCACTGGACACTGCTGGTGCTTTCGACCGAGTGTGGCACCTGGGCCTCTTGGCAAAACTGCAAGCACTGGCAACTGCAGGCTCTACACTATGTCTCGTCAGTGATTACCTTCAAGGTAGCTCTCTAAACGTAGTTCTCAATGGAACAGAGTCAGCAAGACATCTTATTGGTACAAGTGTTCCACAGGGATGTGTGCTGGGACCATTGTCATGGAATGTCTACTTCAATGACCTTCTTCATCTCATCCCAGAATTCCATGCATATGCAGACGACTGTACTCTGACATTTACTTATACAAGAGAATATATGCCAGCTGCTCTAAGCTACATCAATCACCAGTTAAGAGTTATATCAACTAACCGATGGCAGGTAACATTTGCACTCGAGAAAACACAAATGATGATGGTCTCTAGGCACCATGATGGTAATGCGGGAGCAGTAGACAGTATGAATGGGAGAGTGTTGGTACCTGGGGTGAAATTTGACTTCAAACTGACCATGAAGAAACACTAAGTAAATCTTGCAAACAAGGCAGCCAGGAAGCTTACAGCACTTAGACGTATCTCGCATCTGCTTGACAGTATAGTATGTGTGAGACACAAGTACACTCACACCTTCAGTATGTGTGAGACATAAGTACACTCATACCTTCAGTATGTGTGAGACACAAGTACACTCACACCTTCAGTATGTATGAGACACAAGTACACTCACACCTTCAGTATGTATGAGACACAAGTACACTCACACCTTCAGTATGTGTGAGACACAAGTACACTCACACCTTCAGTATGTGTGAGACACAAGTACACTCACACCTTCAGTATGTGTGAGACACAAGTACACTCACACCTTCAGTATGTGTGAGACATAAGTACACTCACACCTTCAGTATGTGTGAGACACAAGTACACTCACACCTTCAGTATGTATGAGACACAAGTACACTCACACCTTCAGTATGTGTGAGACACAAGTACACTCACACCTTCAGTATGTGTGAGACACAAGTACACTCACACCTTCAGTATGTGTGAGACACAAGTACACTCACACCTTCAGTATGTATGAGACACAAGTACACTCACACCTTCAGTATGTGTGAGACACAAGTACACTCACACCTTC
>WNWK01008839.1:27500-35000 GCA_009830355.1 Cherax destructor | reverse complement strand
CATAAGCCACAATGAAGGCTCGATCCTACGTCCTCTTAAAATCTCAAAAAAATCAATAAACAACACCGTCAGCCAGGGGACTAACACACACACACTTCAGTATGCAAATTAAACAAATTGGTGCTGGTGGCGGAAGTAAGAACAGGTGTTGCAGGTGTTATAGCGGTAATTGTCTGGCTTTAGACGGTAACAGGTGTTTGTGGTAAGCAAGAGCCTGTTTTAGATGTTTGAGTATTGATGGTGTTTGTATGTGTGTGTGTGTGTGTGTGTGTGTGTGTGTACTCACATAGTTGTACTCATCTAGTTGTATGTCCTCGTAGGACATACCCCTTACCTCCTGGACTAGTCTTGTTGCAAACCTTTGCACTTTCTCTAGTTTCTTTACGTGCTTGGCTAGATGTGGGTTCCAGACTGGTGTGTGTGTGTGTGTGTGTGTGTGTGTGTGTGTGTGTGTGTGTGTGTTGTGTTGTGTGTCTGTGTGTGCAAAGATTCACTGACATACAGACATACACATATAAACACACTCACCAACACATAAACATGCTCTGACACACAAACACCTCAACACACACCAACATAACCCAAACTTACACCCCACAACCCCCACACACCCACACAAACACCACACACACACACACTCCTACACAAACACCACACACACACACACCTACACAAACACCACACACACACACTCTACGCAACCACCACACACACACACACCCCTACACAAACACCCACACACACACACCCCTACACAAACACCACACACACCCACCTACACAAACACCACACACACACACACACACACACACTCCTACGCAAGCACCACACACACACGCACACCCCTACACAAACACCACACACACACACACCCCTACACAAACACCACACACACACAGACACCCCTACACAAACACCACACACACACCCCTACACAAACACCACACACACACACTCTACACAAACACCACACACACACACACAGACACCCCTACACGAACACCACACACACACACACCTCTACACAAACACCACACACACAGACACAGACACCCTACACAAACACCACACACACACACACCTCTACACAAACACCACACACACACACAGACACACCTACACAAACACCACACACACACGCCCCTACACGAACACCACACACCCACACCTCTACACAAACACCACACACACACACACACACACACACTCCTACGCAAGCACCCCACACACACATACCCCTACGCAAACACAACACACACACGCACACCCCTACACAAACACCACACACACACACCCCTACACAAACACCACACACACAAGACACCCCTACACAAACACCACACACACGCCCCTACACAAACACCACACACACACGCCCCTACACGAACACCACACACACACACCTCTACACAAACACCACACACACACACCCCTACACGAACACCACACACACACACCTCTACACAAACACCACACACACACACACAGACACCCCTACACAAACACCACACACACGCCCCTACACGAACTCCACACACACACACACCTCTACACAAACACCACACACACACACCCCTACACGAACACTACACACACACACCTCTACACAAACACCACACACACACGCCCCTACACGAACTCCACACACACACACACCTCTACACAAACACCACACGCACACACAGACACCCCTACACAAACATCACACACACACACACACCCCTACACAAACACCACACACACACGCCCCTACACGAACACCACACACACACACCTCTACACAAACACCACACACACACACAGACACCCCTACACAAACACCACACACACACACAGACACGAACACCACACACACACACCTCTATACAAACACCACACACACACACAGACACCCCTACACAAACACCACACACACACACAGACACACCTACACAAACACCACACACACACGCCCCTACACAAACACCACACACACACGCCCCTACACGAACACCACACACCCACACCTCTACACAAACACCACACACACACACCCCTACACGAACACCACACACACACACCCCTACACAAACACCACACACACACACCCCTACACAAACACCACACACACACACCCCTACACGAACACCACACACACACACCCCTACACAAACACCACACACACACGCCCCTACACAAACACCACACACGTTATTCTCTCTACAAAACCACACCATCTAAAAACGAATTATACTCCACCCCACCAATACCAGTTTACCCCCACGTAACACAACACAATTCCACCCCACCAATACCAGTTTACCCCCACGTAACACAACACAATTCCACCACACCAATACCAGTTTACACCCACGTAACACAACACAATTCCACCCCACCAATACCAGTTTACCCCCACGTAACAACACAATTCCACCCCACCAATACCAGTTTACCCCCACGTAACACAACACAATTCCATCCCACCAATACCAGTTTACCCCCACGTAACACAACACAATTCCACCCCACCAATACCAGTTTACCCCCACGTAACAACACAATTCCACCTCACCAATACCAGTTTACCCCCACGTAACACAACACAATTCCATCCCACCAATACCAGTTTACCCCCACGTAACACAACACAATTCCACCCCACCAATACCAGTTTACCCCCACGTAACAACACAATTCCACCCCACCAATACCAGTTTACCCCCACGTAACACAACACAATTCCTCCCCACCAATACCAATTTACCCCCACTTTACACAACACAATTCCACCCCACCAATACCAGTTTACCCCACGTAACACAACACAATTCCCCCCACCAATACCAGTTTACCCCACGTAACACACAACGCACCACGCAGAACAGTTTCAGAAGAGGCACAGACAGCAAATATGTCCACAGATAACCAGAGTTAAACCCCCAGTAACAGCAAAGCAAGAATTCACAAGACAGCAGAAGGAGAGAACAGCGAGAGCGCCAAACGAACACAGAGAAGAGGTAAGACACAGAGGGAGAGAGACAGCAGGAGGAGGCAGACAGCAAGAGAGGCAGGACACAGAGAGAGTAGGCAACAGAGAGAGAGTCACAGAGAGGAGGAAGACACAGAAGACCGAGAGTAAAGAGAGACAGCAGAGAGAGAGACAGCAAGAGACATCACAGAAGGAGTAGACAGCAGAGAGGAGGAGAGACAGCAGAGAGAGGCAACACAGAGAGAGACAGCAGGAGAGCAGCAGAGAGCAGAGACAGCAGAGAGGATGGTAGAGACAGCAAGAGGAGTAGAGACAGCAGAGAGAGACACAGAGGAGAGAGACAGCAGAGAGAGCAGAGCACAGAAGGAGAAACAGCAGAGAGAGCAGAGACACAGAGAGGAGAGAGACAGCAGAGGAAACAGCAGAGAGGAGGAGAGACAGCAGAGAGGAGAGCAGCAGAGAGGACAGAGACGAGAGGAGAGAGACAGCAGAGAGGAGAGAGACAGCAGAGAGGAGGAGAGACAGCAGAGAGGAGCAGAGACAGCAGAGAGGAGGTAGAGACAGCAGAGAGGAGGAGAGACAGCAGAGAGGAGGAGAGACAGCAGAGAGGAGGAGAGACAGCAGAGAGGAGGAGAACAGAGAGGAGAGAGACAGCAGAGAGGAGGTAGAGACAGCAGAGAGGAGGAGACAGCAGAGGAGAGAGACACAAGAGGAGGAGCAGAAGAGAGACAGCAGAGAGGAGGAGAGACAGCAGAGAGGAGGCAGAGACAGCAGAGAGGAGAGAGACAGCAGAGAGGAGGTAGAGAACAGAGAGGAGGAGAGACAGCAGAGAGGAGGCAGAGACAGCAGAGAGGGGCAGAGACAGCAGAGAGGAGGCAGAGACAGCAGAGAGAGGGACGAGAAGCGAAGAGAGGAAGCAGAGACAACAGAGAGGAGGCAGAGACAGCAGAGAGGAGGAGAGAAGCAGAGAGGAGGAGAGACAGCAGAGAGGAGGCAGAGACAGCAGAGAGGAGGAGAGACAGCAGAGAGGAGGAGAGACAGCAGGAGGAGAGAGACAGGAGGAGAGAGACAGCAGAGAGGAGGGAGAGACAGCAGAGAGGAGGCAGAGACAGCAGAGAGGAGAGAGACAGCAGAGAGGAGGGAGAGACAGCAGAGAGGAGGCAGAGACAGCAGAGAGGAGGCAGAGACAGCAGAGAGGAGGAGAACAGCAGAGAGGAGGAGAGAACAGCAGAGAGGAGGAGAGACAGCAGAGAGGAGGCAGAGAAGCAGAGAGGAAGAGCAGAGAGCAGACAGAGAGAGGAGGCAGAGACAGCAGAGAGGAGGCAGAGACAGCAGAGAGGAGGAGAGACAGCAGAGAGGAGGAGAGACAGCAGAGAGGAGGAGAGACAGCAGAGAGGAGGGAGACAGAGAGGCAGAGACAGCAGAGAGGAGGCGAGACAGCAGAGAGGAGGAGAACAGCAGAGAGGAGAGAGACAGCAGAGAGAGGCAGAGACAGACAGAGAGGAGGTAGAGACAGCAGAGGCAGGACAGCAGAAGAGCAGAGACAGCAGGGAAGACACAGAGAGGAGGAGAGACACAGAGAGGAGGAGAGCAGCAGAGAGGAGGGAGAGACAGCAGAGAAGGAGACAAGAGGAGGAGAACAGCAGAGAGGAGGCAGAGACAGCAGAGAGGAGAGAGAAGCAGAGAGGAGAGCAGCAGAGAGAGGCAGAGACAGCAGAGAGGAGGCAGAGACAGCAGAGAGGAGGCAGAGACAGCAGAGAGGAGAGAGACAGCAGAGAGGAGGCAGAGACAGCAGAGAGGAGAGAGACAGCAGAGAGGAGGCAGAGACAGCAGAGAGGAGGCAGAGACAGCAGAGAGGAGGTAGAGACAGCAGAGAGGAGGTAGAGACAGCAGAGAGGAGGCAGAGACAGCAGAGAGGAGGTAGAGACAGCAGAGAGGAGGGAGAGACAGCAGAGAGGAGGGAGAGACAGCAGAGAGGAGGCAGAGACAGCAGAGAGGAGGTAGAGACAGCAGAGAGGAGGCAGAGAGAGCAGAGAGGAGGCAGAGACAGCAGAGAGGAGGTAGAGACAGCAGAGAGGAGGGAGAGACAGCAGAGAGGAGGTAGAAACAGCATAGAGGAGGGAGAGACAGCAGAGAGGAGGTAGAGACAGCAGAGAGGAGGCAGAGACAGCAGAAAGGAGAGAGACATCAGAGAGGAGGTAGAGACAGCAGAGAGGAGGTAGAGACAGCAGAGAGGAGGCAGAGACAGCAGAGAGGAGGTAGAAACAGCAGAGAGGAGGCAGAGATAGCAGAGAGGAGGCAGAGACAGCAGAGAGGAGAGAGACATCAGAGAGGAGGTAAAGACAGCAGAGAGGAGGTATAGACAGCAGAGAGGAGGCAGAGACAGCAGAGAAGAGGCAGAGACAGCAGAGAGAGAGAGACATCAGAGAGGAGGTAAAGACAGCAGAGAGGAGGCAGAGACAGCAGAGAAGAGGCAGAGACAGCAGAGAGGAGAGAGACATCAGAGAGGAGGTAAAGACAGCAGAGAGGAGGCAGAGACAGCAGAGAGGGGAGAGACAGCAGAGAGGAGGAAAAGACAGCAGAGAGGAGGTAGAGACAGCAGAGAGGAGGGAGAGACAGCAGAGAGGAGGAGGAAGAAACAGCAGAGAGAAGGGAGAGACAGCAGAGAGAAGGGAGAGACAGCAGAGAGAAGGGAGAGACAGCAGAGAGGATGGAGAGACAGCAGAGAGAAGGGAGAGACAGCAGAGAGGAGAGAGAGACAGCAGAGAGGAGAGAGAGACGAAGAGGAGAAAAAGTTTGCTTTGTAACAACTTTGTTTTGGTGTGTATGTCTGTGCCACAGCTGGAAACTCTTCACTCACTTCTATATCTTTTCAATGTTCTCACACAGGCACTAACTATCTCTACCTTTTTATTTTCTCTCTCTCTCTCTCTCTCTCTCTCTCTCTCTCTCTCTCTTCTATATATTCGACTGAAGAAGCCTGCAAAGCATTCAGAACGTTTCGACCATTAAGATACCAAACTCCAGCACGTTTTGATCGCAATATGTTTCTTTCAATGACTGGAAAAACTCCTCTTAGAGCACATTAAGCACCATTAATATTCTGTATTATAAAACATCAGATTAATCCACCAAATATCCTAAATCTACTTGTCAACAGTAGATATAAATCCAGATGTTCTCTTGTTAACCCTTCCGAGGCCTAGTTCCTAGGCCTATTGTGTATCCATATGCTCTTGTGTTATTATCCACAGGATGGATATGAGGTGCACAATATATATATATATATATATATATATATATATATATATATATATATATATATATATATATATATATATATATATATATATATATATATATATATATATATATATATATATATATGCATATGCATAATTTTCGTAATTAGAACAATTAAGAGAGGACATAACACTAGCCTCTGTTTACTCTTGCCATCTTCAGAAAGCGAAATATTAAAATATATAACGTGAGCTGCTGTCTCTGTTGGAGCTGTTGAAAGAGACTTGTTTACCCATGGGCTTAACCAGTCCTAATTATTCCCCATAAAAGCCATTTAACAGCCTGGGTTTTGGATTTTTTCACGTCCCACGGGTTTAATGGTAAGGGCACAAGAATGCACGAGCATTGCAGAAGTCCTACTAGTCCTTAATAGGCTATTTCTCATCAAATTCAACCCTAGATAATAGGCACTGAATTCCCTATTACGATGTGTAATAGGTAGTAACCCCCTATTTAACGTACGTAATAGGCAGTGGACATTGTGGCTGGCACTTTTCTAATTTAGGTTAAACTGGGCCAGCAGGTATCCAAGGTATATATGTCTTAAGTTGAATATTATAGATATTCGCTGTTACTCCACAAATTCATGGCTCACTCAGTGAGAAATATTCCTTACCTCACTCCATAACACTGTCTCACTCCATAATACCGTCTCCCTCCATAATACTGTCTCACTCCATAACACTGTCTCACTCCATAACACTGTCTCACTCAATAATACTGTCTCACTCAATAATACTGTCTCACTCCATAATTCTGTCTCACTCCATAATTCTGTCTCACTCCATAATACTCCCTCTCACACTCCATAATACTCCCTCACTCCATAATACTCCCTCACCCCATAATACTCCCACACTCCATAATACTTTCTCACTCCATAATACTGTCTCACTCCATAATACTGTCTCACTCCATAACACTGTCTCACTCCATAATGCTGTCCCACTCCATAATACCGTCTCCCTCCATAATACCGTCTCCCTCCATAATACTGTCTCACTCCATAATACTCCCTCTCACACTCCATAATACTCCCTCACTCCATAATACTCCCTCACCCCATAATACTCCCACACTCCATAATACTTTCTCACTCCATAATACTGTCTCACTCCATATTACCGTCTCCCTCCATAATACTGTCTCACTCCATAACACTGTCTCACTCCATAATACCGTCTCCCTCCGTAATACCGTCTCCCTCCATAATACTGTCTCACTCC
>WNWK01008839.1:7500-22500 GCA_009830355.1 Cherax destructor | reverse complement strand
CCCAGCAGTGATGATACCAGACAAGCAGTTATGAGACACGACCAGCAGTGATGATACCAGACCAGCAGTGAAGATACCAGACCAGTTTTGATGATACCAGACTAGTAGTGATGACACCAGACCAGCAGTGATGATACCAGACCAGTAGTGATGATACCAGACAAGCAGTGATGATACCAGACCAGCAGTGATGATACCAGACAAGCAGTGATGATACCAGACCAGCAGTGATGGTACCAGACCAGTAGCGATTATACCAGACCAGCAGTGATGATACCAGACAAGCAGTGATGAGACCAGACCAGCAGTGATGATACCAGACAAGCAGTGATGAGACCAGACCAGCAGTGATGATACCAGACCAGTAGTGATAATACCAGATCAGCAGTAATGATACCAGACCCGTAGTGATGATACCAGACCAGCAGTGATAATACCAAACCAGAAGTGATGATACCAGACCAGTATTGAGGATACCAGACCAGTAGTGATGATAACAGACCAACAGTGATGATACCAGACCAGCGGTGATGATACCAGCCCAGTATTGATGATACCATACCAGCAGTGATGATACCAGACCAGTAGTGATGATACCACTCCAGTAGTGATGATCCTAGACCAGTAGTGATGATACCACACCAGTAGTGATGATACCAGATCAGTAGTGATGATACCAGACCAGCAGTGATGATACCAGACCAGTAGTGATTATACCAGACCCCAGACCAACAGTGATGATACCAGACCCCAGACCAATAGGGATGATACCAGACCAGCAGTGATGATACCAGACCAGCAGTGATGATACCAGACCAGTAGTTAAGATACCAGACCAGCAGTGACGATACCAGACCAGCAGTGATGATACCAGACTAGTAGTGATAATACCAGACCAGCAGTGATGATACCAGACCAGCAGTGATGATACTAGACCAGCAGTGATGATACTAGACCAGTAGTAATGATACCAGATGATACCTCCCAACACATATGTGTCCCTTCCAACACATATGTCCCTCCGAACACATATGTGTCCCTCCAAACACATATGTGTCCCTCCCAACACGCATGTGTTCCTCCCAACACAAATGTCTCCCTCCCAACACACATGTGTCCTTTGCAACACACATGTGTCCCTCCCAACACACGTGTTCCTCCCAACACAAATGTGTCTTTCCAAACACATATGTGTCCCTCCCAACACATGTGTCTCTTCCAACACACATGTGTCCCTCCCAACACATATGTGTCCTTCCCAAGACATATGTGTCCCTCCCAACGCATATGTGTCCCTCCCAACACATATGTGTCACTCCCAACACACGTGTCCCTCCCAACACACGTGTTCCTCCCAACACATATGTGTCCCTTCCAACATACATGTGTCCCTCCAAACACACATGTGTCCCTCCCAACACATATGTGTCCCTCTAAACACACATGTGTCCCTCCCAACACATATGTGTCCCTTAAAACACACATGTGTCCCTCCCAACAAATGTGTCCCTCCCAACACATATGTATCCCTCCCAATACACATGTGTCCTTCCAACACATATGTGTTCCTCCCAACACATATGTGTCCCTCCCAACACATATGTGTCCCTCCCAACACATATGTGTCCCTCCCAACACATATGTGTCCCTCCCAACACATATGTGTCCCTCCCAACACATATATGATCCTCCCAACACATATGTGTCCCTCCCAACATACATGTGTCCCTCCCAACACATATGTTTCTCTCCCAACATATGCGTCCCTCCCAACACACATGTGTCCATCCCAACACACATGTGTCCCTTCCAACACATATGTGTCTCTCCCAACATATGTGAACCTCACAACACATATGTGTCCCTCCCAACACATATGTGTCCCTCCCAACACATATGTGTCCCTCTCAACACATGTGTCCCTCCCAACACATAAGTGTCCCTCTCAAAACTGGCGGCATAGCAGACCATAACTTTAGAAATTCTACATTAATTTTAGAAATTGAATTTTTCCGTCAATTTTCGTCTTCGGACGTCAAACGACAATGTAATTCCGGCTACGCTCACCAGAGGGACTAATTACGACGGTAATGATACTGAAAATTACACTACTGATTACATTAGCGTTGTTGCTTGAATGTAATTAACGTCCAGAATATATAAACACGTCCTATTGAAGGCGGTTAAAGCCATGTTTCACTCTATGTAGAGCTTTATCACCTCTTGGTAAAGCTCTACACAGTGAAACATAACTTGATAAAGCTTTACACAGAGTGAAACATAACTTCATAAAGCTCTACAAGAGTGAAACATAACTTACCAAAGCTCTACACAGAGGGAAACATAACTTGATAAAGCTCTACACAGAGTGAAACATAACTTGATAAAGCTCTACACAGAGTGAAACATAACTTGATAAAGCTCTACACAGAGTGAAACATAACTTGATAAAGCTCTACACAGAGTGAAACATAACTTGATAAAGCTCTACACAGAGTGAAACATAAGTTAGCAAAGCTCTACACAGAGTGAAACATAACTTGATAAAGCTCTACACTGAGTTAAACACAACTTGATAAAGCTCTACACAGAGTGAAACATAGCTTGATAAAGCTCTACACTGAGTGAAACATAACTTGATAAAAGCTCTACACAGAGTGAAAAATAACTTGATAAAGCTCTACACTGAGTGAAACATAACTTGATAAAGCTCTACACTGAGTGAAACATAACTTGATAAAGCTCTACACAGAGTGAAACTTAACTTGATAAAGCTCTACACTGAGTGAAACATAACTTGATAAAAGCTCTACACAGAGTGAAAAATAACTTGATAAAGCTCTACACTGAGTGAAACATAACTTGTTAAAGGTCTACACTGAGTGAAACATAACTTGTTAAAGGTCTACACTGAGTGAAACATAACTTGTTAAAGGTCTACACTGAGTGAAACATAACTTGATAAAGCTCAACACTGAGTGAAACATAACTTGATAAAAGCTCTACACAGAGTGAAAAATAACTTGATAAAGCTCTACACTGAGTGAAACATAACTTGTTAAAGGTCTACACTGAGTGAAACATAACTTGATAAAGCTCTACACAGAGTGAAACATAACTTGATAAAGCTCTACACTGAATGAAAGATAACTTGATAAAGCTCTACACAGAGTGAAACATAACTTGATAAAGCTCTACACTGAGTGAAACATAACTTGATAAAGCTCTACACAGAGTGAAACTTAACTTGATAAAGCTCTACACAGAGTGAAACATAACTTGATTAAGCTCTACACTGAGTGAAACATAACTTGGCAAAGCTCTACACAGAGTGAAAAGTGACTTGGTGTATATATATATATATATATATATATATATATATATATATATATATATATATATATATATATATATATATATATATATATATATATATATATATATATATATATATATATATATATATATATATATATATATATATATATATATATATATATATATATATATATATATATATATATATATATATATATATATATATATATATATATATATATATATAAGATATAACTATCTGGACAATTACAAAAATAAATTTAATATTTCGACCTTCATCTGAGGTCCTCTTTAGCTGGTACTGTACCCTTGTTAGCTCTGGGACTAATCTGGTTCAAACCTTTTAACTTTTTCAAGCTTTTTTTAACGTGCTTAACCAAGCTGGGGCTCCAGGCTGATGCTGCAGCCTCGAGGATAAGCTTAGCGTTGTGTACAGTGTTCATAGAGTTGACTGAGGTTCGAGCCTTAATCTTAATGGCTTACCTGAGCAGCTGGTATAACAAGAACGGGAGTTGGGCGGCCTGTCTTGCTGCTTGCAGAGTGTGGGCGGCAGTGGGCGGCCGTGGGCGTCCCCACACCACACGTTTCGCTCCTCGCCGCCCAGCCCACACCCTCTCTCAGACCAGCACACACCCCATGATCCTGAGGACGAAAGGTGCGTTGTTAGTGTGTGTGTGTACTCACCTAGTTGTGGTTGCAGGGGTCGAGTCATAGCTCCTGGCCCCGCCTCTTCACTGCCCGCTACTGGGTCACTCTCCCTGCTCCATGAGCTTTATCATACCTCTTCTTAAAGCTATGTATGGAGCCTGCCTCCACTACATCACTTTCTAAACTATTCCACTTCCTGACTACTCTGTGACTGAAGAAATACTTCCTAACATCTCTGTGATTGATCTGAGTCTTCAACTTCCAACTGTGACCCCTTGTTGCTGTGTCCCATCTGTGTGTGTGTGTGTGTGTGTGTGTGTGTATGTGTGTATGTGTGTGTGTGTGTGTGTGTGTGTATGTGTGTGTGTATGTGTGTATGTGTGTGTGTGTGTGTGTGTGTGTATCTGCGTAAGTGCATTTGTGTGACTATTTCTGTGTGTAGACATGTATTTCTGTGTGTAGACATGTATTTCTGTGTGTAGACATGTATTTCTGTGTGTAGACATGTATTTCTGTGTGTAGACATGTATATCTGTGTATATTTGCGTGTATGGAACAATTTACGTACCCACATGTATGTATACGTGTAAATGCTGGAGTATGTCTACCTATTTAAACGTGGTGCATATCTCTGTATACGGCTGTGTATATGTGTATATCTGTGAGTATAAACCACCATACAACCAAAAAGAAACCTGTATATTCATTCTCATACACAAACCCATATACACACACGCACATACACCCAAATATACCAATGTATACATATACACAGCATACATACACACATGGCCTTCCTCAATAAAAAATAATCATACACCAAAAACAATTTACTTGTATTTTTTCATACAAACTTGAACACATCAAAGAAAATACTAAATTGGGTGTATTTTTGTGATGGAGAATTGATACACTCCGAGAGAAAAGTATACCTGGTGTATATTATCATTTAAATGTTTTTTAAAAGTTCTCTGTAATTGGGGATAAAATATACTGAGTGTATGAGGTATGAAGAGTGGGTGTATATATGTGTATATGTCTGGGATGTATGGGTATGATGCTTATATTAATTATTGTATGAATATATACACATAAGCATGGATATATACACAGTGGGATGTGTATTTCCCAGTGTATATTCACTGAGAGGTGTATATCTCTGTAGATATATACACTTAAAGCTGTATATCTCTGTGTATACACTAGGTGGTGTATATATCAGTGTATATACACTGAGAGGTGTATATTGCTGTGTATATACATTGATAGGTGTATATCTTAGTGTATATACACTGAGAGGTGTATATCTTTGCAGATATATACACTTAAAGCTGTATATCTCTGTGTATACACTGGGTGGTGTATATATCAGTGTATATACACTGAGAGGTGTATACCTCAGTGTATATACACTGGTAGTTTACATTCATCAGTATTTTAGGTATTACAGTATTCTTGACTGGTGGTGTACAGGTGACATGCAGCCTTAATGACCCTCGTGTAGTAGATAGTCTTGAAACCCCATTAACCAACCAACCAGCCTTAATGACCCTCGTGTAGTAGATAGTCTTGAAACCCCATTAACCAACCAACACACACAACAAACACACACACACACACACGTAACACACACACACACACACTCACAGAACACACACACACACACACACACACACTCACAGAACACACACACTCACAGAACACACACACTCACAGAACACACACACTCACAGAACACACACACTCACAGAACACACACACACACACACACACACACACACACACACACACACACACACACACCTCACAGAACACACACACACACACACACACACACACTCACAGAACACACACACTCACAGAACACACACACTCACAGAACACACACACTCACAGAACACACACACTCACAGAACACACACACTCACAGAACACACACACTCACAGAACACACACACTCACAGAACACACACACTCACATAACACACACACTCACAGAACACACACACTCACAGAACACACACACACACACACACACACACACGCCCAAGTGGGTAAAGCTCTTGCTTCACGCACGGAGGGGCCGGGTTCAATTCCCGGTGGGGCAGAAACAGTTCGAAGTGTTTCCTTACATACACATACACACACATATATACAACAGGCCTAGTGTCTAATTGACATGTGCCTAGGACAAAATGGTAACTAACACACACACACACACACACACTCACAGAACACACACACTCACAGAACACACACACACACACACACACACACACACACACACACAACAAACACACACACAACAAACACACACACAACAAACACACACACACACAGATCACGTTACAACCGTGATGGAAATTGTCATCTTGCCTGAGTGAGTCTCTCAGATGTCCAGCCAAGCCTTGACAGCTTCAGAGCAATATACTCAGAAACATGAGACGGTGGTTGTTTGCTTATCTCTCTCACTCTCACTCTCTCTCTCTCTCCCTTTCTCTCTCTATCTTTCTGATTCACGAATTATTTCTCTTGCTTCTCTGTTTATCTAAGTGCTGCTTCAAGGCATCTCCCTCTTGTTTTATCATCCTCTTCTTTATATACCTCGACGTTTCGTCTAGCTATTCTCATCTCAAAGCCCAGCTCCCAGGATGCCACCCACAACAGTCGATTAAAGCACAGGTACCTGTTTACTGTTAGGTGAACAGGGGCAGCAGGTGTAAGGTGACTTGCAAATAGTTTCAACCCGATCTTCCTGATAATAATCTAAAAGAAGTTATCTTGCTGATAACTTGACAAATGTTGTTATTCCTGACAACATTACTGAAGAATTCCAATCTAAGCAATATTTATTCGAGCCAGCAACAATATATCGTAGATATGGATCCACAGGCAATAAAATATCGTAGATATGGATCCACAGGCAACAAAATATCGTAGATATTGGCACATAGCTTCAGAAAAGTATCGCAGGTGTCCACACAATGAGTTGTAAGAAACTTGGTCATTTGTTGAGGCTGGTTGCTCATTAGTGGGGCCCAACACACAGGTAACTTGCGAATATTTCTTGCTGTTGAAGGAAGCAGGTACCTGGCAGGTGTGGGCTAATTACAGGTGTGTAAGGTGAGGGGTGAGGTGTGTGTGTATGTGTGTGTGTGTCAGATTAATTCTTGTTATTATTATTATTATTATTATTATAATTATTATTACGGCTATTATTATTATTATTATTATTATTATTATATTATTATTATTATTATTATTATTATTATTATTATTATATTATTATTATTATTATTATTATTATTATTATTATTATTATTATTATTATTATTTTATTATTATTATTATTATCATTTTTATTATTATTATTATTATTATTATTATTATTATTATATTTATTATTATTATTATTATTATTATTATTTATTATTATTATTATTACTATAATTGATATTATTATTATCTTTTTCATTATTATTATTATTATTATTATTATTATTATTATTATTATTGTTATTATTATTACTATAATTGATATAATTATTATCTTTTTCATTATTATTATTATTATTATTATTATTATTATTATTATTATTATTATTATTATTATTATTATTATTATTATTATTATTATTATTATTATTATTAATAATATTATTATTATTATTAAAGATGATTTAAAAGAACCAATATATTTCAATACATAAAAATGTAATTGAAATATTGGAAGAGGGCTCTTGATTCGAGGAATTGCAGCTACTCCCTTCTCTGCCTCGCATCAAACTTGTATCTCTCAGTGTATATACACTGAGAGGTATACACATCTCCAAGTATACACACCTAATCATACGTATCTCCCAGTATATATACAACTTCAACATACTTTCCTCTCTATTTAACCAATTTGAGTAATTAAATACACCAGTATACAAGTCCCATACAACCCTCAATGAGTCTCATACAATCAACACATCAAACAATACACACGACTCTCCTTTCTAATGACTTTCTAACTAACAACTCTCTCTAATTGATTTCCTTTCGCCTCACAATTTCGGACCATTGTCCCCGTGAGTCTAGTTAAATTTACGACCCAGTGAATAAATAAAATACATCGTTAATCACGTCATTCATGTCTTTTTTTTATTTCAGAATGAGACATGGTGTCTCATGTTGCAGTAGTAGGAAATTGAGGCTGGTCTCAGACCGGGCCGCGGGGGAGTTGACCCCCGAAACTCTCTCTAAAGGTACTCTTCAAAACCAGGTATTTCCTGGGGTAGGTAAATACTGGGGGATTGGTTGGTTAATAGGGTTTCAAGTCTATCTACTACACGAGGGTCATTAACGCTGGTTGATTGGTTAATTGGGTTTCAAGTCTATCTACTACACGAGGGTTATTAAGACTGGTTGGTTGGTTACTGGGGTTTCAAGTCTATCTACTACACGAGGGTTATTAAGACTGGTTGGTTGGTTACTGGGGTTTCAAGTCTATCTACTACACGACGGTTATTATGACTGGTTAGTTGGTTACTGGCGTTTCAAGACTATCTACTACACGAGGGTCATTAAGGCTGCATGTCACCTGTACACCACCAGTCAAGAATACTTTAATACCTAAAATACTGATTAATGTATATCTCAGTGTATATGCACTGAGATATACACCTCTCAGTGTATATACACTGAGATATACACCTCTCAGTGTATATACACTGAGATATACACCTCTCAGTGTATATACACTGAGATATACACCTCTCAGTGTATATACACTGAGATATACGTATATAAAATTCTCTGAGAGATATGTACTTCTCAAGTAGTAGTAGTAGTAGTAGTAGTAGTAGTAGTAGTAGTAGTAGTAGTAGTAGTAGTAGTAGTAGTAGTAGTAGTAGTAGTAGTAGTAGTAGTAGTAGTAGTAGTAGTAGTAGTAGTAGTAGTAGTAGTAGTAGTAGTAGTAGCAGTATCATTATTTGCTTAATATAATAATAATAATAATAATAATAATAATAATAATAATAATATATATTATTATTATTATTATTATTATTATTATTATTATTATTATTATTATTATTATTATTATTATTATTATTTAATACAAATTATATAAATCTTACCCACAATGAAACATAATAACAATTACTTATCAAAGGAGTAAATAATGATTAAGTAAATATATCACAATTCCGTGGGTGTTAATCAGAGGTGGGAGCCAGGCGTTCTGATGGGTAATATCCGCTCCTGAGTGCTAAATTTGGAAGTAATATCACGCCCACTGCTGTCTGCTGTAATATTTCTGGTCCACTGCTGTCTGCTGTAATGTTTCTGGTCCACTGCTGTCTGCTGTAATATTTCTGGTTCACTGCTGTCTGCTGTAATGTTTCTGGTCCACTGCTGTCTGCTGTAATGTTTCTGGTCCACTACTGTCTGCTGTAATATTTCTGGTCCACTGCTGTCTGCTGTAATGTTTCTGGTCCACTGTTGTCTGCTGTAATGTTTCTGGTCCACTGCTGTCTGCTGTAATGTTTCTGGTCCACTGTTGTCTGCTGTAATGTTTCTGGTCCACTGCTGTCTGCTGTAATG
The DNA here is from genome assembly GCA_009830355.1 of Cherax destructor. Lineage (NCBI taxonomy): Eukaryota > Metazoa > Arthropoda > Malacostraca > Decapoda > Parastacidae > Cherax > Cherax destructor. The sequence goes on along the minus strand of WNWK01008839.1, from coordinate 12,924 downwards.
TTTCTGGTCCACTGTTGTCTGCTGTAATGTTTCTGGTCCACTGCTGTCTGCTGTAATGTTTCTGGTCCACTGCTGTCTGCTGTAATGTTTCTGGTCCACTGCTGTCTGCTGTAATGTTTCTGGTCCACTGCTGTCTGCTGTAATGTTTCTGGTCCACTGTTGTCTGCTGTAATGTTTCTGGTCCACTGTTGTCTGCTGTAATGTTTCTGGTCCACTGCTGTCTGCTGTAATGTTTCTGGTCCACTGTTGTCTGCTGTAATGTTTCTGGTCCACTGTTGTCTGCTGTAATGTTTCTGGTCCACTGTTGTCTGCTGTAATGTTTCTGGTCCACTGTTGTCTGCTGTAATGTTTCTGGTCCACTGTTGTCTGCTGTAATGTTTCTGGTCCACTGTTGTCTGCTGTAATGTTTCTGGTCCACTGTTGTCTGCTGTAATGTTTCTGGTCCACTGTTGTCTGCTGTAATGTTTCTGGTCCACTGTTGTCTGCTGTAATGTTTCTGGTCCACTGCTGTCTGCTGTAATGTTTCTGGTCCACTGCTGTCTGCTGTAATGTTTCTGGTCCACTGTTGTCTGCTGTAATGTTTCTGGTCCACTGTTGTCTGCTGTAATGTTTCTGGTCCACTGTTGTCTGCTGTAATGTTTCTGGTCCACTGTTGTCTGCTGTAATGTTTCTGGTCCACTGTTGTCTGCTGTAATGTTTCTGGTCCACTGTTGTCTGCTGTAATGTTTCTGGTCCACTGTTGTCTGCTGTAATGTTTCTGGTCCACTGTTGTCTGCTGTAATGTTTCTGGTCCACTGTTGTCTGCTGTAATGTTTCTGGTCCACTGTTGTCTGCTGTAATGTTTCTGGTCCACTGTTGTCTGCTGTAATGTTTCTGGTCCACTGTTGTCTGCTGTAATGTTTCTGGTCCACTGTTGTCTGCTGTAATGTTTCTGGTCCACTGTTGTCTGCTGTAATGTTTCTGGTCCACTGTTGTCTGCTGTAATGTTTCTGGTCCACTGTTGTCTGCTGTAATGTTTCTGGTCCACTGTTGTCTGCTGTAATGTTTCTGGTCCACTGTTGTCTGCTGTAATGTTTCTGGTCCACTGTTGTCTGCTGTAATGTTTCTGGTCCACTGTTGTCTGCTGTAATGTTTCTGGTCCACTGTTGTCTGCTGTAATGTTTGTCACTGTTGTTGCTGTAATGTTTCTGTCCACTGTTGTCTGCTGTAATGTTTCTGGTCCATGTTGCTGCTGTAATGTTTCGGTCCATGTTCGCTGTAATGTTCTGGTCCACTGTTGTCTGCTGTAATGTTTCTGGTCCACTGTTGTCTGCTGTAATGTTTCTGGTCCACTGTTTCGCTGAGTTTTGTCCACTGTTGTCTGCTGTAATGTTTCTGGTCCACTGTTGTCTGCTGTAATGTTTCTGGTCCACGTTGTTGCTGTAAGTTGGTCCACTGTTGCGCTGTAATGTTTCTGGTCCACTGTTGTCTGCTGTAATGTTTCTGGTCCACTGTTGTCTGCTGTAATGTTTCTGGTCCACTGTTGTCTGCTGTAATGTTTCTGGTCCACTGTTGTCTGCTGTAATGTTTCTGGTCCACTGTTGTCTGTGAAGTTTCTGGTCCACTGTTGTCTGCTGTAATGTTTCTGGTCCACTGTTGTCTGTTAATGTTTCTGGTCCACTGTTTCTGCTGTAATGTTTCTGGTCCACTGTTGTCTGCTGTAATGTTTCTGGTCCACTGTGCTGCTGTAATGTTTCTGTCCACTGTGTCTGCTGTAATGTTTCTGGTCCACTTGCTGTGTAATGTTTTGGTCCACTGTTGTCTGCTGTAATGTTTCTGGTCCACTTTGTCTGCTGTAATGTTTCTGGTCCATGTTGTCTGCTGAATGTTTCTGGTCCACTGTTGTCGCTGTAATGTTTGGTCCACTGTTCTCAATGTTTTGTCCACTGTTGTCTTGAATGTTTCTGGTCCACTGTTGTCTGCTTATGTTTTTCCACTGTTGTCTGCTGTATTTTGGGTTTTTTTTGTGTTGCTTTTCTGGTCCACTTGTCTGCTGTATTTCTGGTCCACTGTTGTTGCTGTAATGTTTCTGGTCCACTGTTGTCTGCTGTAATGTTTCTGGTCCACTGTTGTCTGCTGTAATGTTTCTGGTCCACTGTTGTCTGCTGTAAGTTTCTGGTCCACTGTTGTCTGCTGTAATGTTTCTGGTCCACTGTTGTCTGCTGTAATGTTTCTGGTCCACTGTTGTCTGCTGTAATGTTTCTGGTCCACTGCTGTCTGCTGTAATGTTTCTGGTCCACTGCTGTCTGCTGTAATGTTTCTGGTCCACTGTTGTTGCTGTAATGTTTCTGGTCCACTGTTGTCTGCTGTAATGTTTCTGGTCCACTGTTGTCTGCTGTAATGTTTCTGGTCCACTGTTGTCTGCTGTAATGTTTCTGTCCACTGTTGTCTGCTGTAATGTTTGGTCCACTGTTGTCTGCTGTAATGTTTCTGGTCCACTGTTGTCTGCTGTAATGTTTCTGGTCCACTGTTGTCTGCTGTAATGTTTCTGGTCACTGTTGTCTGCTGTAATGTTTCTGGTCCACTGTTGTCTGCTGTAATGTTTCTGGTCCACTGTTGTCTGCTGTAATGTTTCTGGTCCACTGTTGTCTGCTGTAATGTTTCTGGTCCACTGTTGTCTGCTGTAATGTTTCTGGTCCACTGTTGTCTGCTGTAATGTTTCTGGTCCACTGTTGTCTGCTGTAATGTTTCTGGTCCACTGTTGTCTGCTGTAATGTTTCTGGTCCACTGTTGTCTGCTGTAATGTTTCTGGTCCACTGTTGTCTGCTGTAATGTTTCTGGTCCACTGTTGTCTGCTGTAATGTTTCTGGTCACTGTTGTCTGCGTAATGTTTCTGGTCCTGTTGTCTGCTGTAATGTTTCTGGTCCACTGTTGTCTGCTGTAATGTTTCTGGTCCACTGTTGTCTGCTAATTTCTGGTCCACTGTTGTCTGTAATGTTTCTGGTCCACTGTTGTCTGCTGTAATGTTTCTGGTCTGTTGTCTGCTGAATGTTTCTGGTACTGTTGTCTGCTGTAATGTTTTGGTCCTGTGTCTGCTGTATGTTTCGTCCACTGTTGTCTGCTGTAATGTTTCTGGTCCTGTGTCCTGTAATGTTTCTGGTCCACGTGCTGTAATGTTTCTGGTCCACTTTGTCTGAATTTTCTGGTCCACTGTTGTCTGTAATGTTTCGTCCACTGTTGTCTGCTGTAATGTTTGGTCCACTGTTGTCTGCTGTAATGTTTCGGTCCACTGTGTCTGCTGAATGTGGTCATTTCTGCTGTAATGTTGGTCACTGTTGTCTGCTGTAATGTTTCTGGTCCACTGTTGTCTGCTGTAATGTTTGGTCCCTGTTGCTGCTGTAATGTTTCTGGTCCCTGTGTCTGTAATGTTTCTGGTCCCTGTTGTCTGCTGTAATGTTGGTCCTGTTGTCTGCTGTAATGTTCTGGTCCCTGTTGTCTGCTTATGTTTCTGGTCACTGTGTGCTGTAATGCTGGTCCACTTGTCTGCTGTAAGTTGGTCCCTGTTGTGTAATGTTTCTGGTCCTGTTGTTGCTGTAATGTTTCTGGTCCTGTTGTCTGTAATGTTTCTGTCCACTGTTGTCTGCTGTAATGTTTCTGGTCCACTGTGTCTGCTAATGTTTCTGGTCCACTGTTGTCTGCTGTAATGTTTGTCCACTGTCTGCGTAATGTTTCTGGTCACTGTTGTCTGCTGTGTTTCTGGTCCACTGTGTCTAATTTTCTCCACTGTTGTCTGCTGTAATGTTGTCCACTGTGTCTGCTGTAATGTTTCTGGTCCACTGTTGTCTGCTGTAATGTTTCTGGTCCACTGTTGTCTGCTGTAAGTTTCTGGTCCACTGTTGTCTGCTGTAATGTTTCTGGTCCACTGTTGTCTGCTGTAAGTTTCTGTCCACTGTGTCTGCTGTAATGTTTCTGCACTGTGTTCTGTAATGTTTCTGGTCCTGTGTCTGCTGTAATGTTTCTGGTCCTGTTGTCCTGTGTTTCTGGTCCTGTTGCTGCTGTATGTTTCTGGTCCACTGTTGTCTGTTGTTTCTGGTCCACTGTTGTCTGCTGTAATGTTTCTGGTCCTGTTGTCTGCTGTAATGTTTCTGGTCCACTGTTGTCTGCTGTAATGTTTGGCCCTGTTGTCTGCTGTAATGTTTGGTCCGTGTCTGCTGTAATGTTTCTGGTCCACTGTTGTCTGCTGTAATGTTTCTGGTCCTGTTGTCTGCTGTAATGTTTCTGGTCCTGTTGTCTGCTGTAATGTTTCTGTCCTGTTGTCTGCTGTAATTTCTGGTCCACTGTTGTCTGTAATTTCTGGTCCTTTGTCTGCTGTAATGTTTCTTCACTGTTGTCGCTGTAATGTTTCTGGTCCTGTTGTCTGCTGTAATGTTCTCACTGTTGTCTGCTGTAATGTTTCTGGTCCACTGTTGTCTGCTGTAATGTTTCTGGTCCACTGTTGTCTGCTGTAATGTTTCTGGTCCACTGTTGTCTGCTGTAATGTTTCTGGTCCACTGTTGTCTGCTGTAATGTTTCTGGTCCACTGTTGTCTGCTGTAATGTTTCTGGTCCACTGTTGTCTGCTGTAATGTTTCTGGTCCACTGTTGTCTGCTGTAATGTTTCTGGTCCACTGTTGTCTGCTGTAATGTTTCTGGTCCACTGTTGTCTGCTGTAATGTTTCTGGTCCACTGTGTCTGCTGTAATGTTTCTGGTCCACTGTTGTCTGCTGTAATGTTTCTGGTCCACTGTTGTCTGCTGTAATGTTTCTGGTCCACTGTTGTCTGCTGTAATGTTTCTGGTCCACTGTTGTCTGCTGTAATGTTTCTGGTCCACTGTTGTCTGCTGTAATGTTTCTGGTCCACTGTTGTCTGCTGTAATGTTTCTGGTCCACTGTTGTCTGCTGTAATGTTTCTGGTCCACTGTTGTCTGCTGTAATGTTTCTGGTCCACTGTTGTCTGCTGTAATGTTTCTGGTCCACTGTTGTCTGCTGTAATGTTTCTGGTCCACTGTTGTCTGCTGTAATGTTTCTGGTCCACTGTTGTCTGCTGTAATGTTTCTGGTCCACTGTTGTCTGCTGTAATGTTTCTGGTCCACTGTTGTCTGCTGTAATGTTTCTGGTCCACTGTTGTCTGCTGTAATGTTTCTGGTCCACTGTTGTCTGCTGTAATGTTTCTGGTCCACTGTTGTCTGCTGTAATGTTTCTGGTCCACTGTTGTCTGCTGTAATGTTTCTGGTCCACTGTTGTCTGCTGTAATGTTTCTGGTCCACTGCTGTCTGCTGTAATGTTTCTGGTCCACTGTTGTCTGCTGTAATGTTTCTGGTCCACTGTTGTCTGCTGTAATGTTTCTGGTCCACTGTTGTCTGCTGTAATGTTTCTGGTCCACTGTTGTCTGCTGTAATGTTTCTGGT
>WNWK01008839.1:0-5000 GCA_009830355.1 Cherax destructor | reverse complement strand
ATGTAGGTTAACCATGAAGTTATCCTACATAGTTTAGTGGTTTTGTCTACCTGGAGTCTAGCTGGAGGGTATTCCGGGGGTCAACGCCCCCGAGGCCTAGTCCATGACCAGGCCTCCTGGTGGAGATTACTGCCTTGTACAGCTCACTGTTCTGTCGAAACACAACAGAAATATCCCCGTAATCTTTCATGAGCACCTGACACCATGTAAACAACGCAACTTGTACACAACAAACAAATGTAGACTGAGAGTGATGCGTCAGCACCCACACGTGAGGTGATCATTCTTCTGACCAGGCAGGTGGGCAGCCCGAGAAATCTCCTAACCAGGAGGTGGATAGAATGAGAAATCTCCTAACCAGACAGGTTGGCAGCCCGAGAAATCTCCTAACCAGGAGGTGGATAGAATGAGAAATCTCCTAACCAGGCAGGTTGGCAGCCGAGAAATCTCCTAACCAGGCAGGTTGGCAGCCCGAGAAATCTCCTAACCAGGAGGTGGATAGAATGAGAAATCTCCTAACCAGGCAGGTGGGCAGCCCGAGAAATCTCCTAACCAGGAGGTGGATAGAATGAGAAATCTCCTAACCAGACAGGTGGGCAGCCCGAGAAATCTCCTAACCAGAAGGTGGATAGAATGAGAAATCTCCTAACCAGGCAGGTGGGCAGCCCGAGAAATCTCCTAACCAGAAGGTGGATAGAATGAGAATGATACAATGCACTCACGCATGAGAGAGTCATTCTTCTAACGAGGCAAGTGAGACAGTCTGATACACTCGCACCAACACGTCAACCAGTTCCTAACATGTCCACAGGTATTCCTGCAACTTGTTCTCATGAAAAAGTTCCTGGGGTAGGGTTCCTACTGCCGAGGGCCTCCTGTTAGTTAAAAGGGCCCTCGTTACCCTAATTACCAACAGCAGTTTAAGAGATCTCGGGGGGGAAAAAAATCCCAGATCATTTGTCGCGAGACTAGTGAAAATCGCGGTTCGCGCCGCATGCGGTACGCTAAGACCGCATGAGTCAACGCAAGGAGGGGTGGAAAATCGATTCGCGGTCCAGCAGTCTTGAGACAGACACTCCTGTCTTGAACCCAGACAGACTAGTACAAGAACCTTCAAACTGATGACCATTTACTCTCTCACTCTCTCTCTCTCTCTCTCTGTCTCACACATGACCGACTGCACAATACATTTACGAGGAATGTATGTATATATATATATATATATATATATATATATATATATATATATATATATATATATATATATATATATATATATATATATATATATATATATATATGGGAATAAGTCTGTTGAGTATACCTGGTAAAGTGTATGGTAGAGTTATTATTGAGAGAATTAAGAGCAAGACGGAGAGTAGGATAGCAGATGAACAAGGAGGCTTTAGGAAGGGTAGGGGGTGTGTAGACCAAGTGTTTACAGTGAAACATATAGCTGAACAGTATTTAGATAAGGGTAAAGAGGCTTTTGTGGCACTTATGGATTTGGAAAAGGCGTATGACAGGGTGGATAGGGGGGCAATGTGGCAGATGTTGCAGGTGTATGGAATAGGAGGTAGGTTACTGAAAGCGGTGAAGAGTTTTTATGAGGATAGTGAGGCTCAGGTTAGAGTATGTAGGAGAGAGGGAGATTATTACTTAGTAAAAGTAGGCCTTAGACAGGGATGTGTGATGTCACCATGGTTGTTCAATATATTTATAGATGGAGTTGTAAGGGAAGTGAATGCTTGGGTGTTGGCAAGAGGTGTGGGGTTAAAAGATAAAGAATCTAACACAGAGTGGGAGTTGTCACAGTTGCTCTTTGCTGATGACACTGTGATTTTGAGAGATTCTGAAGAGAAGTTGCAGAGGTTGGTGGATGAATTTGGTAGGGTGTGTAAAAGAAGGAAATTAAAAGTGAATATAGGAAAGAGTAAGGTGATGAGGATAACAAAACAATTAGGTGATGAAAGATTGGATATCAGATTGGAAGGAGAGAGTATGGAGGAGGTGAATGTGTTCAGATATTTAGGAGTGGATGTGTCAACAGATGGGTCTATGAAGGATGAGGTGAATCATAGAATTGATGAGGGGAAAAGGTGAGTGGTGCACTGAGGAGTCTGTGGAGACAAAGAACTTTATCTGTGGAAGCAAAGACGGGAATGTATGAGAGTATAGTTATACCAACACTCTTGTATGGGTGTGAGACATGGGTTGTGAATGTTGCAACGAGGAGAAGGCTGGAGGCAGTGGAGATGTCGTGTCGGAGGTCAATGAGTGGTGTGAATATAATGCAGAGAATTCGTAGTGTGGAAATTAGGAGGTGCGGGAGTGTGTGTACTCACCTAGTTGTACTCACCTAGTTGTGGTTGCAGGGGTCGATACATAGCTCCTGGCCCCGCCTCTTCACTGGCCGCTACTGGGTCTCTCTCCCTGCGCCATGAGCTTTATCATACCTCTTCTGTGTGTGTGTGTGTGTGTGTGTGTGTACTCACCTAGTTGTGGTTGCAGGGGTCGAGTCATAGCTGCCCCGCCTCTTCACTAGCCGCTACTGGGTCACTCTCCCTGCGCCATGAGCTTTATCATACCTCTTCTTAAAGCTATGTATGGAGCCTGCCTCCACTACATCACTTCCCAAACTATTCCACTTCCTGACCACTCTGTGACTGAAGAAATACTTCCTAACATCCCTGTGATTCATCTGAGTCTTCAACTTCCAACTGTGTCCCCTTGTTGCTGTGTCCCATCTCTGGAACATTCTGTCTCTGTCAACCTTGTCAATTCATCTCAGTATTTTATATGTTGTTATCATGTCCCCCCTATCTCTCCTGTCCTCCAGTGATGTCAGGTCGATTTCCCTTAACCTCTCCTCGTAGGACATACCCCTTTGCTCCGGGACTAGTCTTGTTGCAAACCTTTGCACTTTCTCTAGCTTCTTTACGTGCTTGGCTAGATGTGGGTTCCAAACTGGTGCTGCATACTCCAGTATGGGCCTAACGTACACAGTGTACAGGGTCCTGAACGATTCTTTATTAAGATGTCGGAATGCTGTTCTTAGGTTTGCTAGGCGCCCGTATGCTGCAGCAGTTATTTGGTTGATGTGCGCCTCAGGAGATGTGCCTGGTGTTATACTCACCCCAAGATCTTTTTCCTTGACTGAGATTTGCAGTCTCTGTCCCCCTAGACTGTACTCCGTCTGCGGTCTTCTTTGCCCTTCCCCAATCTTCATGACTTTGCACTTGGTGGGGTTGAATTCCAGGAGCCAATTGCTGGACCAGGCTTGCAGCCTGTCCAGATCCCTTTGTAGTTCTGCCTGGTCCTCGTCCGATTGAATTCTTCTCATCAACTTCACATCATCTGAAAACAGAGACACTTCGGAGTCTATTCCTTCCGTCATGTCGTTCACAAATACCAGAAACAGCACCGGTCCTAGGACTGACCCCTGTGGAACCCTGCTCGTCACCGGCGCCCACTCTGACACCTCGCCACGTACCATGACTCGCTGCTGTCTTCCTGTGTGGGGTTTTTTTTTTTTGTGTGTGTGTGTGTGTGTGTGTGTGTGTGTGTGTGTGTGTGTGTACTCACCTCACCTAATTGTACTCACCTAATTGTGGTTGCAGGGTTCGAGACTCAGCTCCTGGTCCCACCTCTTCGCTGTCCGCTACTGGGTCTCTGCTCTCCCTGCTCCATGAGCTTTATCATACCTTGTCTTAAAACTGTGTATGGTTCCTGCCTCCACTATATCTTTCTCTAGACTATTCCACTTCCTAACTACTCTGTGGCTGAAGAAATGCTTCCTAACATCCCTTTGACTCATCTGAGTCTTCAGCTTCCAGTTGTGTCCCCTGTTTCTGTGTTCCCTCTCTGGAACAATCCTGTCACTGTCTACCTTGTCGATTCCCCGCAGTATTTTGTATGTCGTTATCATGTCTCTTCTGACCCTTCTTTCCTGTGTGTGTGTGTGTGTGTGTGTGTGTGTGTGTGTGTGTGTGAGTGTGTGTGTGTGTGTGTGTGTGAGTGTGTGTATTCTATTGTCGAAAATAATTACTATTATTATTATTATTATTATTATTATTATTATTATTATTATTATTATTATTATTATTATTATTATTATTATTATTATTAGGGCTATTATTGTTATTATTATTATTATTATTATTATTACGGCTATTATTATTATTATTATTATTATTATTATTATTATTATTATTATTATTATTATTATTATTATTATTATTATTATTATTATTATTATTATTATTATTATTGTAATTATTACAATTATTATTTTTATTACAAATATTATTATTATTATTATTTTCATCATTATTATGATTATTATTGTTAATATTATTGCAGACATAGGTAAGCGCTAAATCAACATGGGTAACACAGCCCTCAGGGACTAAGCCAGGGCAGCTCCAACTCCTTGGATCAAAAGCTTCTGACCAGCCAGAAGCGAGATGGAACAAGGAAGAGAGAGGAAGAGCTAAAAAAATCCCTAACAATAAATCCAGCGGCAATAAATCCCTTTAAATCCCGGAGGAGATTTACACAGTGGTGCGGGCAAGAGAGTGCTAAACGCCCCTTCCCCAGGCTGATCGACACTGTCGAAAATCTCGCTTTTTGCACTAGCAATTTCGCCTTTAATGAGAGTGGTGAGGAGGGGCGAGGATAGATTGTTCTTAGGAGGGTCGTTAAGGTCGTTATTTAGGGTGTTTTAGTGGGGAAATTCGCCCTTAGAGAGACACATACTACTCACGTGTACAACAGTAGTCACTGCTATAAAACAGTGTACAACAGTAGTTACTGTTGTGCAACAGTACTCACTGATATACAACAGTAGTTACTGTTGAGCAACAGTACTCACTGATATACAACAGTAGTTACTGTTCTACAACACTGCTGTACAACAGTAGTCACTGCTGTACAACAGTGTACAACAGTAGTCACTGCTGTACAACAGTGTACAACAGTAGTCACTGCTGTACAACAGT
>WNWK01008838.1:0-81450 GCA_009830355.1 Cherax destructor | reverse complement strand
TTTGTTTTTTTAGTAATTTATATACCCCCTTTTGGGTTTTTTTTGGCCCCCTTTTTAAGACACGCATGACTTAAAAAAATTTTCCCCTTTTTTTTCCCGTGGAAATGGACAAGAATTTTAAGAGATTAGACGAAAATTGTACAAATCAATTAGAGGTTTCCGTGTTACGCTATTTGTGAGGAGGGTAATAGTACCTCCCTGGTGTTGTATATGAGGCGGCTAACACAACACCACAAGACTCATCACACAATAACTTTCCCCAAACTACTTTGAGTTTTACAGATCATGAACCTCGGTAGTGTGTTTTTTTCAGTGCACTGTTGTTATTATGTTCCTTTCCAGATGTAATAATTGACTTCCGTTCTAGATGGAACTAATGTTATTGTGTTCCGTTCCAAATGAGCTAATGCGGTGTTCCGTTCCAGAGGGAAACTAACGCATCTTACCAGGGGGAAAAATTAAAAAGACATGGAACATCCCGGATGATAACTCTCTCTCTCTCTCTCTCTCTTTTTCTCTCTCTCTCTTTTTTTTTTTGTCGGTCTGTAGTCAATCCTGGAGAGTCATCATTTTAAAAAGACCATCCCACCAGATAGGGCAGAGGGCATGATCAGTCAGACTGTTGGTGTGACCCATAAAAAGAACATGAAAGAAGGAACACTGCAGCAGACCACGGGCCCATGCGGGGGGCCCAAGTCTCCCACCGGCAACCCAATGCCCCGCCCCAGCCAGGTCAGGTTACATTCACTTGGAAGGAGCACGGCATCTGACCTAGTAGCACAAGCTAGTCCCCCCAAAACCACCCCCCCCCGCACCCACTCATTTTTATCTACCCTTTTTTTTAAAACTACACAACGTTTTAGCCTCTATAACTGAAAGGGGGGAGTTTTTTCCACTCATTGACAACTCTATTACCAAACCAATCTTTCGTATATCCTTCCTGAATCTGAATTCATCCTTTTTAAAAAGCCATTGCTGGGTCCTCTCAATACTGAATTTTTAGACGCTTTTTTCCCCCCCCCTTTATTTATTCATGTTTTCCTTTTTTAACCTCAATCATATCCCCCAATTCACGCCTTTCTGGGGGTGCAGATTCAGGCCCTAGTCTATCTTCATAGGCAAAATTTCTGATACATGGGATAACTTAGTCATCCTCCTTTTTTTTTTTCCAGAGCATTTATACCCCTTCTGTAATACGGTGACCAAAAACGTGCGGGATAATCAGATGGGGCCCAACCCAAAGGGTAAAAGAGTTGAAGAACAACCTGGGGACCCTATTATTTAGTTTTTTGATATGAACCCAAAAGGGTTCTGTTCGTTTTTGGAACACTTATGCCCCTGCTGTCTAGGTTTTAGATTACTCTTTAAAAAACCCCCAAACCCTTTTTTTTAATCATAATCTACATTATTTAGTTTATATGTGGCATGGTTATTGTCCTGCCCCAAAATTTAGAATTTTTCATTTATCTATATTAAACTGCATCGCCACTTCTCCGACCACTATCAGTCATTCAAATCCCCGGGGGCTCCAATGTCCTCATTTGAATGAATTGGAGGGCCCCTTTTTTTGGGGTCATCGGCAAACATGTCGCTATTTTTTCCCCCATCTATGTCGTTTATGTAGATTGTGAAAAAAAGGGGCCAATACTGGCCCCCCCCGGGGAAAACCGCTTGTGACGCTTCCCCACTTGATTTCTCCCAATTTATGCAAACTCTCTGCTGCCTATTTGTCCCATGCCTCTATCCAGGAAAAAATTCTCCTCCTATTCCTTTTAATTTTCCTCAATAGTCCTGATGGGGGACTCATCAAAAGCCTTACTGAAGTCCATATACACAATATCTTTTTCATTCCCCTGATCTACCTCCTCAAACACCTTAGTGAAAAAAAAAAAATTTGTAAGGCAGGAATGCCCTTTTGTAAACCGTGCGAGGTTTTTGTTTAAATTTTTTGTTTTTTTAAGATGGCCGGGGCTCGGGAATTATTGATTCCAAAATTTTCCCCCCTATGGAGGTTAGGCTTATTGGTCAAATAGATGAATGGTTCAAAAGAACCGACAAGAAAATTAGACACATATGCAAACTTGGGATCTTTATTGGGGGAAAACCCTTTTGCCTTGGTACTTCTAACAAGATTGATGGACTGAACACATCGACCCGGCCCCAATGATTACCCAAACCCTCCCTCTTTATACCTTTTTTACTTTGTTTTGGGATGAAGCCACTGTGGGGCGAAACGTTTCCTCAATAAAGATCCCAAAGTGTTGCATATGTGTCTAATTTATATTATTGGTTTTAAGTTCAATGGCCCTGTCACCTGTTTTAAAAAGGAAAATTTTGTTTTTCCACTTTTTTGGCCCATGCCAGTTTGCGGATATGTTGAAAAGTTAAAGGTTTGCTAAGCCCTTTTACTTCTTTGAACCCTTGCATACAGTTCATCGGGCCCGGGGGTTTTTGGGTTTTTAATTTATCTATTTGTCTAAGGACCATGTCACTTGGCCCTAATCGTATATTTTTCTATCATCCTGTTCTACAAAATTTTTTTTCTGGAATATCCTATTTTCCCTTTAAAAACTGAGGGGAAGTAGTGTTAAACATTCTCATTTCCCCTTCCCCTGTGGTGAGCCCTAGAAACTTTTGAGGGGGCCCTATCTTGTCCTAGTCTTCTTCTTATACCAAAAACTTTTGGGTTGTCTTCGATTCCCCCCAAACTTTAACCTCATAGTTTTTTTTTTTCTTTTCTTATTCCCTTTTTTTTTTTTTAACTGTTTTGTTTTTAAAATTTCCCATCTCCTTTTTGATTCGCTATATATATTTTTGACCAATGAGATGTTTTAATTTTTTTTTCATCCATTTGGATCATTTTTGTTTGATCGTTTCCCTATTGGGAAACATAACTGTCTGAGCAGCTGCTATTCTCTGAAAGTCATATTGGAAACCCCACCTACCTGACCCACTGTCAGGTCATTCCATTCAGCCTCCCGGTAATTTTTCAGTCCTATGAAATCAGCCAGGCGGAAGTCAGGGACGAACTTGATTTCCATTAGTAAATTTCCATAATATTTTAAAAATGAGGATTTGGATACTTTCCCCAAGCTCATCATTAACCTCAAGATTTTTTAATGCGATTCCCTGCTGGCAAAAACCAAGTCTAGCAGGTTTTTTCCCCCAGTTGGTTCTGTCCCCAAACTGTTTAAAACAACTGAATCGTATCAAGAAAGTCACTTGACTCTAAATTTCCGTCAAATTCCCAGTCAATTTGTCTAAAGGTTGAAATCTCCCATTAGCACAACATTTTCATTTTAGATGCCTTACAATTTCATCCCCATAAATTTTCCCCCTATCAAGATTTGGGGGGCCCTAAATCACACCCAAAAAAGTTTTAAAGGCCTTTAAGAAGCTTAACCAAAAATTCAGTGGCTGACCTTCCCAATTTTATATCTTGTTAAACAACAGTTTAAATTGTCTCTAGCTCTCTCCACCACCCCCTTCCCCTTGACCCCAAGGGGGGAAAAATTTATAGCCTTTATTTAATTAAAAGGGAACTCCTTTTTTTCGATTGGCAGGTCTCTGTTATAGCAAAATATCTATGTTTCCTGACTTGCAATTAATCTTTGCTCATCTATCTTTTTTTAGCAAAAAAAATTTGGGGTGTCCGTTTCCCCCTTTGTTTGCTGACCTGATCCATTGACCTTATTTGTAACTTTTGATGAATGCTTTTTTACACTTACTGTTTTCAGCCCTAGTGTTCAAACTGACTGTTTCCCCCCCACACCCATACCTCATCTTCTTCAGTTTTAAAAACCCCGGCATGTCAGCAATGGCCCTTCAATCAGTTGGAAATGCTTCCACCCCTTAGAGGCCCCCCCTTGCATACATATCATGTTTCCTAAAGTTTCCCCGTTTAATGTGGGTTGCAAGTTCCTTGAGTATCTGTCTAGCCAGCAATTTGCACCAATTTCCCCAGCCCATTCTTTCCCCTCCCCCTTTTGGAAAAAGCTACAAAGATTGGGACCCCCCCTTGCTTAATTAGCTCTATAAACTGACCTGTACTTATCTAGCAACTCTTCTCCTACCCTTCCCCAAATCATTTCCACCCGCACTGAGACAGAAATGGGCTTGTTCCCCCTTCCGACTGATATTATCTAACCTGTTGACTATGTCTCCAAACCACCCAGGGAAAACCCCCTTTATCTCGCCCTCTTATTCCTTTCAAACACGGGCCCTATATCTTCCCAGTCACCTACCCAAAATTCGCTTATTATTAGCAGGGGGTAGTACCTTTACCTTCACTGGCCTCTGGGGTAAATATCCTGAAGAACAAAAGCGTTTCCCACCTTAAATCTTTCTCTTAACTTTCCCCTTTTTTTGATGTTCCCGCCATTACGAACCCCCTTCTTGTGAGGGGGACTGCACCCCTCCTGGAGACTTTTTTCCCCTTCCCCCCCTTCCCCTCCTTTGGGGAGTAGACTGCCCCCCCTCTGGTCCCCCCCTCCACCACCCGCCACTTCACTCTCACTTAAACCATAGGGAACCTTCAGCCTCCAAAATTCCTCCTGGAGAAGCAGGACCTCCCCCCTCAACACCCCAACCTCCCTTTAAAAACTGCAGCAGCTGTCAAATTGAAACCCCCTTCCCTAATTCCCAAACAGCTCAGGACTGCGACCCTGTGATCACTGACCACCGCAGGAACTTACCAAGCTCCCTAGTGAAGACTGCTAAAAAACTGTCGGGGAATTTCCCCCTTTTAAAAAAGGGGTTAAAGAGTTTGGCCCCCTTTACTTATTGGGAGGATTTTGGGGGCACAGCTGTTTATACCGCTCCCCCGCTCACACAACAAGTAGGTGCCTGGGTGTTGGTTCCCCCTGTCCCCCCTTTTCCCCAAATTTGAAATTTGTTCCATTTTCTTTTAAAAGGTGACTTAACACCCAGGTACCTCCTGCTAGGTGAACAGGACCGGGAAGGAGAAACAAGCCCAACGTTTCCCCCCCTTTTGGGGGGAAACCCCGGACACTGTGTTTGGGGCAAAAGTCTCCAATCAGCCACGGAACATCTTAGTTATAAAATGGCATCTTAAGGAAAAAGCCCCCTCCCAGTTTTGGGTTACCCCGGGAAAAATAATAATTATTATTATAATTATTTTTTTTGTTTTGTTTTTTCTTTATTATTATTATTGTTTTTTTATTATTATTATTATTATTATTATTATTATTATTATATTATTATTCAAATTATTCAACCATTTTCTTTTCAAGCTGTGAAGAAAAGAAACATTTTTAGGTTTTTTGGGGAGAACGTTTCTCTCATGAAAAACTTTATCAAGTCACCCACAGGGAAAAATTGCATTCACTGAGGGGGGAGGAGGCTCGAGATTGGGGGTCACAACGCTGACGCAGAGTCAGGCCTTTTTTCCCCACTTGCCCCATTTTTTTAATGAATTGCTACCTGTGCTTTTTTTTTCCAATACTGGTCTTCAATGCAAATTGGGGGAAGTTTTCCCAGGGCCCGGGACTGCCACCTCAAAACTGTTTTCAAAATGATGGGTGATGACATCGTCTTTACATTTTCTGTTTCTGCTGTTACCTCTGTTTTTACTGATGGATTTTAGGCGCGTTTTAAAAAAAAGATACCTAACTGTTTCAAAAGTGTCTTATCAACATAACCAGGACACATCAGGGCCCCACTGCCTTGCTGCCTCTAGTATAGCTGGTAACATAACAGTGTACATATCATCCCCCTGCCTTCTGCCTCTAGTATAGCTGGTAACATGGTACACTATCATGCCCCCACTCCCCGCTGCCTCTGTTTGCTGGTAAATAACCAGTGTACACATCAGGCCCACTGCCCTGCTGCTTCTAGAATAGTTAATTAAAAAGTGTAAATATCATGCCTCACTGCCCTTCTGCCCTACTATAGTTGGTAATAAACCAGTGTACATACTGCCTCACTACCTCTGGCCCTAGTATGGGTGGTAAAAAACCAGTGTTTTCATCCCACTGCCTCTTTAATTAGCTGGTAAATAACCAGTGTACACTATCATGCCTCCTGCCTCCTGCCTCTAGATAGCTGGTAAATAACCCCGGGACACTATCATGCCTCACTGCCTCTCTGCCTCTAGAAAATGGAAAAACCAGTGTACACTATCATTTTCCTCCTGCCTCTATATAGTTTGGAAATTTCCCGTGTACACTATCATGCCCCCCCTTTTCCTGCCTCTAGTATAGCTGGTAAATAACCAGTTAAATATCTTTATCCTCTCTGTTTTGTATGCTGGTAACATAACCAGTGTAAACTATCTTTCCCCCTTCCTTTCCTGCCTCTAGTATGCTGGTAACATCATGTACACCATGCTCACTCCTCTGCTGCTCTAGTATAGCGGAACTTTACCAGTGTACTATCATATCCTGTGCCTCTAGTATAGGGTAACTTTCCAGTGTACACATCTATCTCTGTGCCTCTGTATAGCTGGAAACCCTTACCAGTGTCTATCATTTTCTCTGCTCTAGTATAGCTGGTAACATAACCAGTGTCACCTTTCCCACGCCTCTGCTGCCTCTAGTATAGCTGGAACATTACCAGTGTACACTATCATATCTCTGATGCCTCTAGTATGCTGGAATTTCCAGTTACTATCATGTCTCTGCTGCCTCTAGTGTAGCGGGAAAATTTAAGTGTACCCATCATGCTTCACTGCCTTTGCTGCCTCGGGGTAGCCCCCAAGGGGCCATGGGAAACTTACCGAGGGAAGAGATTTCACCCAGGCCTGGTATTCACGTTATTACACTTCTCCGACCCACAAATCATAACAAAATCGTAGTGCTAGGAATAAGATTGACAGTTGAGATTAGTTGCAAGTACGGGTAATATTGATGACGGGTTTTAATATGAAAAATCGGGGCTTGCCTGCCGAATGTCACATTCAGGGTTTAAATTGTTCCAGTAACAGAAGTATCGGGAAGGGGGTGGGGTGGCCTCTATGTCCGTGATCATTTAAATTGTTGCATAAAAACGGGTATAAAGTCTGAAATAACACATACAGAGTCTGTCTGGATAGAATTTTTAGAGGGGTGTGAAAAATTGTTGTTAAGTAATTTACCGTCCTCAAATTAGATAGGAACAAGGGAACTACTTTGGGAGGAAATTGTTAAGGCCACAAGGCCCGATAACGTAATTTTAGGGGACTTTAACTTTAGTCAGATTAATTGGAATTTCTTGACAGGGAATTTAGAATCTAACGACTTTTTAGAAGTAGTTCAGGATTGTTTTTTGAAGCAGTTTGTGACAGAACCTACAAGGGGAAATAATCTACTTGGGTTCTGGCAAGCAAAAAACCCTTGTTAATAATTTAGAAATTACAGAGGAACTCGGCTCAAGCGACCACAAGTCAATTACCTTTAGCTTTGAATGGATGTTTGATAGTAGGGATAATTCAGTAACGGTCCCAGATTTTAGCTTAGCAGATTATAATGGACTTAGAGAACACTTATCAACTGTGGACTGGGGTGACGAAGAGAGCTATCAATATGACAGTTTTCTTTAACACTATACAGGCTGCCCAAAGAACATTTATCCCATATAAAGAAATTAGTTCAAGTAGAAATGACCCAAAATGGATAAATAATAGGCTCCAAGTATCTTTTAGGGCAGAAGAAAAGAATTTATAGGCCATAAAAAGAGGTGAGGGGCATCTTATAAATCAGTATACTGACATTAAGAGGGGCGTTAAAAGGGGATAAGAAAAAAACTAAACGGGACTATGAAATTAAAGTTCTAGGGATTTAAAAACTAACCAAAAGTTTTCCAGGTTTATAGAACAAAAGTTAAGGAAGATAGGTCCCCTTAAAAATAACTTTGGGCATCTTACTGACAAGGAGAATGATATGTGCTCTATTTAATAATTATTTTCTCTCGGTTTCACACAGGGAAGACACTAATAATATCCCAGTATAATTTTTACAGAAGCCAGAAGAAGATAAATTATGTCAATATAAGAACATAAGAATGGAGGAACACTGCAGAAGGCCTACTGGCCCATACAAGGCAGGTCCATATCAAAACCACCACTACCTAAGAATTTATTCCCGTACTCACGACACCAATCAAACCCAGCCCCTCCCACTCTATATTTGTCCAATCTCTTTTTAAAGCCACCCAAGGTCCTAGCCTCTATCACCCTACTCGGAAGATTGTTCCACGCATCTACAACTCTGTTCGAAAACCAGTACTTGCCTATGTCCTTTCTAAATCTAAATTTATCCAATTTAAATCCGTTATTTCTGGTTCTTACTTGGTTCGATATCCTCAGTATTTTACTAATATCTCCCTTGTTTATGCCTATCATCCACTTGTACACCTCGATGATATCTCCCTCATTCTACGTCTCTCCAGAGAGTGGAGATTCAACGCTCTAAGTCTATCTTCATACGGGAGATTTCTTATCTGTAAATCATTTTAGTCATTCTTCTTTGTATGTTCTCCAATGAATCTATATCCATCCTGTAGTAAGGAGACCAAAACTGAGCTGCATAATCCAAATGAGGTCTCACTAGTGATGTATAGAGCTGTAAAATAATTTTGGACTTCTGTTGCTTATACTTCTTGAAATAAATCCTAGTAATCTGTTAGCCTTATTGCGCACACTTAGGCACTGTTGTCTTAACTTTAGATTTCTGCTTACCATGACTCCCAAGTCTTTTTCACATTCTGTATGATCAAGCTCTACTTCACCTAGTTTATAAATCCACATTGAACTTCATCTGACTTTTCAGACCAAGACATTAATTTGTCCAAATCCTCCTGGAGTTCACTGGTATCCTCCTCAGAATGAATTATACGGCCTATTTTTGTATCTCAGCAAATTTACTCATGTCACTTGCAATTCCTTCATCAAGGTCATTTATGTAAATTATGAACAACAATGGCCTCAAAACTGATCCTTGTGGAACGCCACTAGCGACTAATCCCCATTCAGATTTGACCCATTAATGGAAACTCTCTGCTTTCTATTGGTAAGCCATGCCTCTATCCATGCTAGAACTTTACCTCCTATACCATGAGCTGCCACCTTTCTTAAGAGTCTCTTGTGAAGTACTCTATCGAAGGCCTTACTGAAATCCAAGTAAACTATATCATATTCTTTATCACTGTCTACTGCCTCAAATGTTTTATTGAAAAATGTCAGTAAATTTATCAGGCAGGAACGACCTCTCGTGAACCCATGCTGAGATTCATTAATCAAATTATGTTCTTCAAGATGACTTCTAATAATATCAGCTATAATTGATTCTATAATTTGCCTACTATAGATGTGAGGCTTATTGGACGGTAATTTGATGGAATTGACTTATCCCCTGATTTGAATATAGGAACTACATTAGCTATCTTCCACATCTCTGGCACAACACCAGTTAGGATGGACGTATTAAACACATTCGTTAATGGCTGACTAAGTTCCATCTTGCATTCTTTAAGTACCCTGGAAAACAACTCGTCGGGTCCCGATTGATGGATTGTGAAGAACCTGCATAGTATGGGCCAGCAGGCCTGCTGCAGTGTTCCTTCTTTCTTATGTTCTTAAATGTCGAGAGATGCAGTGATGCTGGCACATCCGTGTCTCGTGGCTACTGATGCACATCTTCTGTTCCTCCATCAATAAGACATTACTTTTGTATTGTGTTCATCAGTGTATGCACTGTGTGTGTAACCTTTGGTTTGACATGCTGGTTTGATCGTCATTGCAGTGGTCAGAGAAGTGGCAGATGCAGTTTAATATAGATAAATGCAAAGTTCTAAATATTGGACAGGGCAATAACCATGCCACATATAAACTAAATAATGTAGATACTGATTGCGAAAAGGATTTAGGAGTTCTGGTTAGCAGTAATCTAAAACCAAGACAGCAGTGCATAAGTGTTCGCAATAAAGCGAACAGAATCCTTGCTTCATATCAAGAAGCAAAATAATAGGAGTCCTCAGGTTGTTCTTCAACTCTATATATCCTTGGTTAGGCCTCATCTAGATTATGCTGCACAGTTCTGGTCACCGTATTACAGAATGGATATAAATGCTCTGGAAAACGTACAAAGGAGGATGACTAAGTTGATCCCATGTATCAGAAATCTTCCCTATGAAGATAGACTGAGGGCCCTGAATCTGCACTCTCTAGAAAGGCGTAGAATTAGGGGGATATGATTGAGGTGTATAAATGGAAAACAGGAATAAATAAAGGGGATGTAAATAGCGTGCTAAAAATATCTAGTATTGACAGGACTCGCAGCAATGGCTTTAAGTTGGATAAATTCAGATTCAGGAAGGATATAGGGAAAGCATTGGTTTGGTAATAGAGTTGTCGATGAGTGGAACAAACTCCCGATTACAGTTATAGAGGCTAAAACGTTGTGTAGTTTTAAAAATAGGCTAGATAAATATATGGAGTGGGTGCGGGTGGGTGGAGTTGGACCTGACTAGTTTGTGCTACTAGGTCAGATGCAGTGCTCCTTCCTTAAGTGAATGTAACCTGACCTGGCTGGGCCGGGGCATTGGCTTAAGCCGGTGGGAGACGTGGACCTGCCTCGCATGGGCCAGTAGGCCTGCTGCAGTGTTCCTTCTTTCTTATGTTCTTATGTTCTTATTGAATTTATAGTTTAAAAGCATTAAACGTAGCTCATCTCGTTACAAACCCAGTCCATATCTAATATATACTAAACCTACCTAATTTAAAAATAGAGAAAAACATTGGAAGGTTTACAGTGTTAGAAAGCTGACGTTGGGCAACATCGATAAGAAAATGACACTGGGAAATGAGTTTATCCTTACTGCCATCTTTTACTGCCCACGACATTCGGCTAACACACCGGTCCAGTTCCTATTTACTACTAGGCATACAGAAGGAACGGTAATCAGCAGACTTGTTCATACCTCTTGCTCAGCATGGATATTGTACTTGATAAGTTATTAAATTATACACATTTTTGCTTGTGAGAAGGATATTATTCTTCATTTTAGATTTACGTATCCTTGGTAACATTTTACCCCCACCACCCAAAAAAAACAAAAAAACAAAAATCCGTTCGTCCGTTTTCGGTGGTTTTGCCATGCGTAGTTCAATATGCTGGGTGAATAAGACACAATTCCAGAGAGTATCATTACTGAGACGTTTCTCCTTTAGAAATGGCTTCTACGTTCAATGAAACACGTTCAACAGGTGAAATGTCTCAATAAAATTCCTCTTTGCAATTGTTTTTATATATATACCACTTGTAGGCTCTATGCCATTTGTCACCACAAATGTCCTTGTAGCCAAGATGATATTAACAGAGCCTATGTTGTACACAAGTGTAAAGAGAGCCATCTCATGCACTGGAACAACAGAAATGATAAGACACATGTACAACAGTTAGGTACCTTTTGTACCTAACTCTTGCACTATCTTGCTTATCAAGTTGTCGGTACTGAATACCATATTCATGTTCAACACAGAAATGATCTACAGACCTCCCAGCAGGTGGAAATAAATGGTATAAAATACCGACACAATGGAAAAATAAACATAAAGTATAATGTGATGTTTGATCTAATATAAATTAAAACACATATGCAACACTTGGGTATCTTTATGAGGAAACGTTTCGCCACCAGTGGCTTCATCAGTCAATACAAAGTAGAAAGGTGTAAGGAGAGGAGGTTTGGGGTTATCAGTCCCTCGGCCTGGAGTCGATGTGTTCAGTCCATCAATCTTGTTAGAAGTTAGCACAAGAATCAGATCGAATAAGTACAGGTAAGATCCCAATGGGATGAGGGGGAAGACGGTACAGACGAAGAATAGCTGGAGGGAGTCTTCTTAGTCGTAGAAATAGAGCCAGGGCTTAACCCAGCATAAGGCGATCGTGGGGCAGACTTGAGAACAGGAATAGCAGGCTCTCCTGTTGATGAGACTTCTGTGGGGTGAGCGGGGAGGACGGGACAGGTGAAGATTACCGCTGAGAGGAAGTTGAGCCAGGGTTTAAACCCCCAGCAGCTAAGGCTAAAGTGGGTCAGGGGGGCGACAGCACAAGGTATCTGACATAGAATAAAAGGTTATTTGAAATAGGGTTAGGAGCAGGATCATACAAGGAATAGAAAAGGTTGTGTTGGTTTGTGGGTCTACGAATGTCTTCCGTCAGGGGGAGAGGTCCAGTAGTCATGTCGTGTCTCAAGTTTGTCTATCTGTCT
Source organism: Cherax destructor (assembly GCA_009830355.1). NCBI lineage: Eukaryota > Metazoa > Arthropoda > Malacostraca > Decapoda > Parastacidae > Cherax > Cherax destructor. The sequence goes on along the minus strand of WNWK01008838.1, from coordinate 69,243 downwards.
GTCACTGAGATTTTCCCAGTACAGATTCAGCGCAGGGATGTCTAACTGGGCATGGAGAGACTCGCTTTGGCGAAGTCCTCCCTCAACTTAACACCCAGCGCAGAGCCTTGTTCTGGACACGCTGCAGTTTAAGTAAGTTTGTTTTGGCTGCAAGAGGGCTGAGGAGAGAAAGTTATCAGGGGCGTATTGGGATTTATAGAGGTGTAGTTTGGTGCGTTGGGAGGCATGTTTCAGCTTGTAGAGGCCCCAAAGGCCCTACTAGCTACTGCATCTTTGAGTGAATGTGCCTGTGTAAGCAAAGGTAGTCAAGATTAATGCCAAGGACTGTGACAGATTTTGATGGGGATGTAGGTGCGGTGTCAGCTGTTCTGAGCTCGACAGGTAATGGAGGATCACGTTTCCTAAGTTAAAATATGTAATGCTGGATTTAGCTGCATTGGTTTTGATCCTCCATTTTTGTTCCCAGAAGGCAATCCTGTCGACCTCATTCTGTGTTTTGTGTGAGAGTTTATCTATATTGGCGTGAGTGGTGAGTTGTGTAATGTCGTCTGCATAGGCTAGTGTGATGGAGTTGTGATATACAGGTGTTGGAATGTCGTTAGTGTATAAAATGTAGAGGGTAGGGGAGAGGACAGATCCCTGGGGTACTCCAGCATTTAGTGTGAAGTAGTCAGAGTAGCAGCCTTGGAATTTGATTCTCATGGTGCGGCCGTCAAGGAAGTTGCAGAGGAGTTTACAGTAGTGAGAGGCAGGTTAAAGTTAGTGCAGAGTTTGTGTTTGAGCCCTACATGCCAGACAGTGTCAAAAGCTTTTTCAACGTCTTTTGAACCAGGGCTGTCCTGTTTCTTTGTTTTGTGTTTATGTGGATGTAGTTGAGAATGATTTAATGGCATCCTGTGTAGATCTGTGAGTTCTGAAGCCAAACTGACCGTTAAAAGAAGTGAGTTGTGTTCCAGGTATCTGCGAAGACGATGGTTGATGAGTTTTTCAAAGAGTTTACCTAATGTTTCGAGGAGGCTGATAGGGCGATAGTTTCTAGGGTCAGAGTGGTCTTTATTGGGTTTGGGAAGGAGGATAGCGGTAGCACTTTGAAGAGTGAAGGGAAGTAACCAGAAGCAAGGAGGCATTGAGGAGGTTTGTGTAGGAAGTAATGATAGAGTCAGGAAGGTGTTTTAGGATAATATGATTTAGGCCAGAGGCACCAGGAGCCTTGGGAGGAAGGTGTCTGAGGAGAGTTTTAATGTCTGTGTTGGTGAAAAGTGTCGAGTTCTTGGGAGGAAGGGAGTCCAGATGGATGTGGCTTCTGGTGTTGTTTCGTGTGTGTGTGTAGTGTTCCAGTGTTCTATGTTCTGAATGTGTTGGATGGCGTTAGGGTGGGGTGGGTGAGGGTGGAAGATGTTCTCCCAGATGTGTTTGAAGATGTTTGTAGCAGCCTGCGGGTCTAGGATGTGTGTTGTTGTGGGTGATGTGTTTGATTTTGTTGGTGAGAGTGGTACCTCGGATTTTTTTATAAAGTTCCAGAAGTCTTTGGAGTTTTTAATTCGCTGTTTGTCTGCTGTAGTATGAGCTGTGACCAATGAGAGTTGTGGTCTTGGTCTAGACTGTGTAGAATGTTGTTTCTGAGGTAAGTGAGATCTAATCGGACTTGATTAAATCTATGTGTGTTGTAGAGAAGCGGTTGTGGTAGCAGATAATTAATCTTCTTGTTCTGATTGAGGGTTTGAAAGAATAACGAGTGGTGTGAGTTTCTTTGGTATTGCGGAGTTGGCTGCTTGTGTAATGGTGTCCTGGATGAGATCAAGTTGAGTGTCAATGTCAGAGATAGGTTTGTTGTTGTAGTCATAGGTGAGGTTAGTATTATCTATGTTGTTTGAAAGCATCCCAGTCAGCGTTCTTGTAGGAGAAGGAAGGTCTGGCTGGGATGAGGATAGGGTTGGAAGAGATGTGTAAGATGACTGGGATGTGATCAGAGCCTGTAATAGGGCCAGATGAGATGTAGTGTTGGAAGAAAGCTAGCTCGGTTTGCCAGAATGATATCGGTTTGCCTTGGCCCATGTGGTTGTAGACGGTGTTGAAGTCTGGGCCGAGGTGAATTAGGTGTTTATGGTTTGTGAAGTTGAGTAATTGGTGACCAAGTTGGTTGTTACTGGTGTGATGAAAGGCGTTGTGTTTGGCATTCATGTCAGCAAGTAGGTATGTTGGTGTGTTGGTGTAGTTGAAGACTAAGGAAGGTCGTGTATGTTGAGAATAGTGTTTGGGCGAGCATAGGTAGTGAAGAAGAGGGAAGGGGCCAAGGTGGGTGTATTCTGCCCGCAGACAGTGTTGGTGAATAAAGGGATTGGGAGAAATTCATGTTTTATGTTGGATTTGACAAGGATGGCAACCCCATCGTGGGGATCGTGGGGGGACTGAAGTGCAGTATAACCATAATGACGGATACGTTGAGGGCTTTGAGGCAGGTGCTGTTAAGTAAGACAATATCTGGCCTCTCTGCTTCAAGGAGTTCGGCCAGTAGGTGTCTAATTATAAAAGTAAGAACGTACGTTGAACTGAATCACCTTAAACATGATTTAATGGTTTCGTCTTAGCAATGTTAATGTCAGGGAGGAGTTTAGATTAAAGCCTGTGATAGGGTGCCATTGGTGGATGTGTGGGTGTTACGGACCCTCTTCCTGGAGGGGGAGGAAGATATGGATCTGCTTTTATGTTCTTTGGTCTGTCTGTCAGAATTTGGGGCAGGTTTAGGATTGAGTGGATTTTGTCTGGAGGAGGTGGAGTTGGACCTGGATGAAGTCTTGGATGTGGTGGATGAGGAGTGGGCGAAGGTGGATGCAGAGGAAGTGGAAGCTTTGGTAAGGGATGAGGTGGGGGAGGGGTGGCCGTGGGGCAGCAGGAGGGGTGTTGGTGGGATGGGTTGATGTGACGAGTGGTGGGGGCGGAGGAGAGCTGGTGGGGGTAGGAAGAGGGGTGATGAGAGAGAGGTCGGAGGGAGAGGTTGGAGGGGCTTAGAAGAGAAGCAGGAAGGAGGGATAATTAGAGAGGGAAGATTGTTAGCATTCAAGATTAGGTTAAGGATATGTGAGTAGTGTGATTGGTAAGCTTGAGAGATTGCCATCGCAGAGTAAGCAACAGTGGCGACTTGACAGTTAGTTTTGTAGTCTATTGTGGGTATAGGTGTAGGTGGAAGGTGCTTGTAGTCTGTGTGTTGGTGTTTGATGTGTGTAGAATAGAGGAAGGGTTTGGGGAAGAAGAGGTAGACCAAGTGCGTGGAGTTGCCCAGGCATTGTGGGTGGGGGAGGGGAGGTTTGATAGGGGAGAGGTGTAGGGAAGGGATTGGGGAGGGAGGGGGGTTGGCTTGCTCTGAGGGAGGAGAGAATGTCTTTTTTAGTAGGGCAGGAATTTGCAACTGCAGTGTGTGACCCGCCGCAGTTAGAACATTTAAGGGAGAGGTTGCATGTATTCCAGAAGTGGCCAGTTGCTGAACATCTGAGCAGATTTGTTTGGATGTGCATGTATTTTTGTCGTGTCGAATTTGTAGCATTTTAGACATTGTGTGATGGGGTGGAAGTTTGGAGTGAAGAGAGTGTTTGGAGGAATGCGGATAGTCTTGGCAAGGATTCCTTGGTTGAAGAGAATAGAGGCGTCAGAAGGAGTTGAACAGCGTATTTTGAGGATTGTAGAGTTATCAGGTCTGTAAATATCGTCAACAGAGACTTTGTTCTTTGTACTAATGTCTTTGATTAAGTCTTCTTTGTCTGTGTCATAGGCAGTCAGGGAGAATAGTCTACATGTTTAGCAATGACCGTACTTTTGGACGGTGCTCAGGAGTCCAAATAATAGTGAAGCCGGCGTCTAGCAGTTGTTGTCTGGTCGAGGTTGAGGTGTACGTTTCGTAGGATTGTCTGTCAAGAAGGAGTTTGAAGCCTGAGTGTGTCTTAAGATTTTAAGTTGAGGTTCACCCGTGATCTGGAATAATAAATTTTCAGGATGGTTAGTGGCATCAGAATTAGAGTATTTGAGGTTCAGCGAGAAAGAATTGGTTTTGGAAGATGTAGGATAGGCCTTAGAGGCAGAAGAGGGCGGTAGAGGGGGAGTGGGAAGGGGGGGAGAGGTGGAAGGCATCGAAGGCATCATCTAGTTGCGTAAAGATGTGGCGGTGACAAATGGCCAAATCTGTGAGGCAAGTACGTGTGGAGTAGTAGACACGCGTACTTGCCTGGCTATTTCTTTAATTAAAGTTTGCTTGTAGAGTCTGACACTGGAGGCGCAGGACACTGAGGAGGTGAGCTGTAGCTTGATGGGGCACTGTATGCCCTGAGAGGAGGGCCAACACTGGCTGTGAGCAGCGAGGAGAGGCACCACTGGCTGTATGGCTTGGAGACTTCCAGGCAGCAACAGGAGTGCAGAGGAGGCTACCTGCCCTTGGGAAGGCAGCCACCGACGCACTAATCCTGGAGGCGCAGGACACTGAGGTGAACTGTAGCTTGATGGGGCACTGTATGCCCTGGGAGGAGAGCCAACACTGTCTGTGAGCGGCGAGGAGAGGCACCAGGAGTGCAGAGGAGGCTACCTGCCCTTGGGTAGGCAGCCACCGACGCACTAATCCTGGAGGCGCGGGACACTGAGGAAGTGAACTGTAGCTTGATGGGGCGCTGTATGCTCTGAGAGAAGAGGCACACTGGCTGTGAGCGGCTGTATTGCTTTGAGACTTCAGGCAGCAACAGGAGTGCAGAGGGAGGCTTCCTGCCCTTAGGTAGGCTGCCACCGACGCACCAATCCTGATGGTGAAGATAAAGACGAAGGTCCAGGGTAATTAGATGCGTAATCGATTATGCACAGGCGAGATCGTTGGCCTGGAGTAAGGTGTGTCGATGTAGCACAAGGCCGTAGATGGTTATATGCTGTAATCAGGTGAGGTGAAGCAGGAGGAGGCGGGGTCATAGTAGTCCATCCACTATTCTAAGTAGGTCTTCGTCCAAAGGTTGGACAAGTGTAGAAGAATTCGTTTGTATCAAGATCCCAAGCTGTTGCTGTGTCAGACAGGATGTAGATGAATGGTTCAGAGAACCGACAAGTTATAAATTAGACACATATGCAACACTTGGGTATCTTTATTGAGGAAACGTTTCCTCATTAAAGATACCCAAGTGTTCATATGTTCAATAACTTGTCTTCTCTGAACCATTCATCTACGATGTTTGATCTGTTTGTGACTCGATATAAAGCCCACTGCGTGGGTGAAATGTCGTCAATAAATGATCACATTGTACTGCTTATGTATTTATTTTTCCAGCCCAGCAGTACAGTACAGAAACATCCTTCGTTGACCATAACTGCTACTTCCAACAGTACAGTACAAAGTGTGGTAAATGTCATCTCAGTAACTCTGAACACACATGATGCTGTTCCATGCTACTTAGGGCTGCCACGTTACGTGACTTCACTTCGTCACTGTCTAGGACTGGGATTAGCCACAATATATATACAATATTATTGTTTCTCATTCTCGTGATCGAGGTCCACGAAGCTAAACTTATCTAGTAAAAATGTTCTAGGTGTACTCACTTGTGGCTTTCATCTAATGGTGTGTGTGGCTAAGTGAATGTTTTAGAGCGCCCTCTTTCCTGTACTGACAAAAATAAACATGATGTATTGGTAATATTAGAAAATCGATCAACTGCAAAGAATGATTTATTATAAATGAAAATGGGGAAATTATTACAGTGATTTTTTAAAATTTCTTGTGCAGTTTTTACGGGATTTAAAAAAAAAAAAGATTTCCGTGCGCGCCACAAACTCGAAGTGTAGCTCAAAGAAAAACAGTGAAATTGGTGCCATCATAAAAAATGCCCTTTTTGCTGCAACCTCGTCCCCCTGGAAAAAAAAAAACAATATTGCCGTCCTAGATGCGGCTGCTTATTTCAAGTAATGGGTCGCTTGCGGGACCTGGTACAGTGCTCATGCTTCTTACCTCTTCTGTAAGGAGCTGATGGGAAAGATTGTCTTAAGTTTGGATAACGAGTCCTCTTCTGGATAATACCTTGAACTGACTGGGATAAATGTATACCGAGATATAACGTGTCTGTGTCACATTTAGTGAATGGAGGATCGAGCCTCTAGTTTTTGTAAATCACACGGATTTATTATTATTATTATAATCAAATAGAAGCGCTAAACCACAGGGGTTATACAGCCACACGGATTTAGAGCTATACATGCTAAACTAAAATGATATATACTGTTAGTGTTTATATAATCCATTTCTATATTCAGTTAAAAATATTCGAGTCTGACAATTAATTTGTAATAATAAATGCGATTGTCTTTACTATTGTTACTTGTGGCTGTTAACGTTTTGTTTACTGTAGTGGTAGCTGTAGTTGTGATGGATACTGTAGTGGTAGCTGTAGTTGTGATGGATACTGTAGTGGTAGCTGTAGTTGTGATGGATACTGTAGTGGTAGCTGTAGTTGTGATGGATACTGTAGTGGTAGCTGTAGTTGTGATGGATACTGTAGTGGTCGCTTTAGTGGTGATAGATACTGTAGTGGTAGCTGTAGTTGTGATGGATACTGTAGTGGTCGCTTTAGTAGTGATAGATACTGTAGTGGTAGCTGTAGTTGTGATGGATACTGTAGTGGTCGCTTTAGTGGTGATAGATACTGTAGTGGTAGCTGTAGTTGTGATGGATACTGTAGTGGTCGCTTTAGTGGTGATAGATACTGTAGTGGTAGCTGTAGTTGTGATAGATACTGTAGTGGTAGCTGTAGTTGTGATGGATAGCTGTAGTTGTGATGGATACTGTAGTGGTCGCTTTAGTGGTGATAGATACTGTAGTGGTAGCTGTAGTTGTGATAGATACTGTAGTGGTAGCTGTAGTTGTGATGGATACTGTAGTGGTAGCTGTAGTTGTGATGGATACTGTAGTGGTCGCTTTAGTGGTGATAGATACTGTAGTGGTAGCTGTAGTTGTGATAGATACTGTAGTGGTCGCTTTAGTGGTGATAGATACTGTAGTGGTAGCTGTAGTTGTGATAGATACTGTAGTGGTCGCTTTAGTGGTGATGGATCGTTGCATAGTTTTACTGGGATATTCACTTGAGAAGTGATCTCCAGACTCCTGTGACCACAGGTAATAGTGGTGATGGAGCAGTAACACCCGTGTGGTGAGCCAAACACTGGAGTAGTAACACCTGTGTGGTGACCCAGACACTGGAGTACTAACATGTGTGTGGTGACCCAGACACTGAAGTACTAACATGTGTATGGTGACCCAGACACTGAAGTTGGTACACAACTTCGTAAGAGGCGCTGGAGACTGGTGCACTTTGAAACTCTTGTCAAGTAATTTCTAAGTTTGGCTTACCATATAACACACACATACACACACAAACACAAACAAACAAACAACCAAGGAACTTCTCTTCATGGGAGGTTCCTTGATGCTGGTGAGGGCTCTTGATGTAGGGAATTGGAACTGTGCTCCAATTTCCTGACTTAAGCCTGAATACCTTCCATTCCCCCCCACAAGCGTTGTATAATCTCACGGGTTTAGCGTTCTTCCATAATAATAATAATAATAATTATTATTATTATGATTATTATTGTTAATAATAATGGTACAAGAGGCTCGTGACTGTTACCCTCTGTATTAAACCTGTGTGTGTGTGTATGTGTGTGTGTGTGTGTACAATACTTACCTGGTCACTTTTAAAATATTTTGGTCTGTGAACTGTGTGTTTGTGTGGCTGTGACATGTGTGCCTTGTGGTTCATAAGGTGAATTTCATGGTACTTGTTGTCTGTATAGTCTGTAAATCAGACCATAACAGTATTCTACAAATACCTATTCAGCGACAGCCTACGACCGCTGAGTAACTAGCGACAAAGTTAACGCTCCCCGAATTACTTTCCCAGTGGGCCATAATCACTAAATTTTATGCTATGCTTTAAAACAACAGGAGACCTGGTCTGGGACCTGGCCACGGGGGCCGTTGACCCCGAAATCAACGCCGGGGAGACTAAGTCTTCACTGTCACCCAATATTTATCCTTTTCTAAACACATGTAAGTTAAAGTCACTACTAAGTTATTCACTACACAGTCACACTCATGACCATAACAATCGAAGCTACTGACATATCGAAATAGCAGTCACATCAACAGTCGTAGTTAAAAGAACAACTTCAATTGGTCATATTAGCTAGTCAACCGTAGCAACAGTCGGAGTAACCTCAAACACAGCCCTTGTCACAAATGTAAATGCATCTGTAAACAAACTTTTGTTTAATTAATTAACTAACTCAGGTGCTATAGTTTTAGATTCCTATTAGCTGTAAATTGAATACCTTAGCTCATTTTTTCATTTTTGTAAACATATTCAACGTACTAACTCGTGCCAAGAAATCCTTTTACATTGATAAGAACATAAGAACATAAGAAAGGAGGAACACTGCAGCAGGCCTGTTGGCCCATACTAGGCAGGTCCTTCACAATCCGTCCCACTAACAGAATATTTGCTCAACCCAATTTTCAATGCTACCCAAGAAATAAGCTTTGACAATTCTACCCACTCATGCGCGAGTCCCACTCAAATCCAACCCCTCTCACTCATGAATTTATCCAACCTAAATTTGAAACTACCCAAGGTCTAGCTTCAATAACCCTACTAGGCAGACTGTTCCACTCATCAACTACCCTATTTCCAAACCAATACTTTCCTATATCCTTTCTAAATCTAAACTTATCTAACTTGAATCCATTATTGCGGGTTCTCTCTTGGAGAGATATCCTCAAGACCTTATTTATATCCCCTTTGTTAATACCCATTTTCCACTTGTATACCTCGATCATGTCTCCCCTCATTCTACGTCTTACAAGTGAATGTAATTTTAGGGTCTTCAATCTTTCTTCGTAAGGAAGATTTCTAATGCTATGTATTAATTTAGTCATTCTACGCTGAATGTTTTCTAACGAATTTATGTCCATTCTGTAATATGGAGACCAGAACTGAGCTGCGTAATCTAGGTGAGGCCTTACTAATGATGTATAAAGCTGTAATATAACCTCTGGACTTCTGTTGCTAACACTTCTTGATATAAATCCCAGTAATCTATTTGCCTTATTACGTACGCTTAGGCATTGCTGTCTTGGTTTAAGGTTGCTGCTTACCATCACCCCCAAGTCCTTCTCGCAATCTGTATGGCTAAGTTCTACGTTATTTAACTTATAAGTGCTTGGGTTATGGACACTCCCGAGCTTCAGAACCTTGCATTTATCTACATTGAACTGCATCTGCCACTTTTCTGACCACGAATTAAGTTTGTCTAAATCTTCCTGAAGTTCTATGACATCTATGTTTGAATCAATTATCCTACCTATCTTCGTGTCGTCGGCGAATTTGCTCATATCACTAGTAATTCCCTCATCAAGGTCATTGATATATATTATAAATAACAATGGGCCTAAGACTGATCCCTGTGGAACACCACTTGTTACAAGTCCCCATTCGGATTTAACCCCATTTATGCACACTCTCTGCTTCCTATTGGTGAGCCATGACTCGATCCATGACAGCACTTTTCCCCCAATGCCATGAGCTGCCACTTTCTTTAACAGTCTCTGGTGCGGTACTCTATCAAAAGCCTTACTAAAGTCTAAATAAACAATATCGAATTCTTTATCGTGATCAACAGCCTCAAAAGCTTTACTGAAGAAGGTTAATAAATTAGATAGGCAGGAACGGCCCCTCGTGAATCCATGCTGGGTATCATTAATCAAATTATGGTTATCTAGATGGCTTCTAATAATATCAGCTATAATTGACTCTAGTAATTTGCCTACAATTGAGGTCAGGCTTATTGGGCGGTAGTTTGACGGTAGTGACTTGTCCCCTGCTTTAAAAATAGGAATTACATTAGCCATCTTCCACATATCAGACACTACACCTGTTTGAAGAGATAAATTAAAAATGTTAGATATTGGTTCACAGAGTTCCATTTGCATTCCTTAAGAACCCTTGCAAAAAGCTCATCAGGACCCGGCGATTTATTTTGTTTCAGTCGGTCCAGCTGTTTCATAATCATTTCGCTAGTGACTGTGATATTACATAATTTATCTTCTTCTGGGCCTCTGTAAAAATTAATTACTGGGATATTATTAATGTCTTCCTGTGTGAAAACCGAGAGAAAATAATTATTAAAAATAGAGCACATATCATTCTCCTTGTCAGTAAGATGCCCAAAGTTATTTTTAAGGGGACCTATCTTATCCCTAACTTTTGTTCTATAAACCTGGAAAAAACTTTTTGGGTTAGTTTTTGAATCCCTAGCAACTTTAATTTCATAGTCCCGTTTAGCTTTTCTTATTCCCTTTTTAACGTCCCTCTTAATGTCAGTATACTGATTTATAAGATGACCCTCACCTCTTTTATGCGCCTATAAATTCCTTTCTTCTGCCCTAAAAGATATTTGAGCCTATTATTCATCCATTTTGGGTCATTTCTACTTGATCTAATTTCTTTATACGGGATAAATGTTCTTTGGGCAGCCTGTATAGTGTTAAGAAAACTGTCATATTGATACCTCTCTTCTTCACCCCAGTCCACAGTTGATAAGTGTTCTCTAAGTCCATTATAATCTGCTAAGCGAAAATCTGGGACCATTACTGAATTATCCCTACTATCATACATCCATTCAATGCTAAAGGTAATTGACTTGTGGTCGCTTGAGCCGAGTTCCTCTGTAATTTCTAAATTATTAACAAGGGTTTCCTTGCTTGCCAGAACCAAGTCAAGTAGGTTATTTCCCCTTGTAGGTTCTGTTACAAACTGCTTCAAAAGCAATCCTGAACTACTTCTAAAAAGTCGTTAGATTCTAAATTCCCTGTCATGAAATTCCAATCAATCTGACTAAAGTTAAAGTCCCTAGAATTACTACGTTATCGTGTCTTGTGGCCTTAACAATTTCCTCCCAAAGTAGTCTCCCTTGTTCCCTATCTAAGTTTGGAGGACGGTAAATCACGCCTAAAATCAATTTTCACACCCCTCTGAAAATTCTATCCAGACAGACTCTGTATGTGTTAATTCAGACTTTATACCCGTTTTTATGCAACAATTTAAATGATCACGGACATAGAGTGCCACCCACCCCTTTCCCGATACTTCTGTCTACTTGGAACAATTTAAAACCCTGAATGTGACATTCGGCAGGCAAGTCCCGATTTTTCATATTAAACCATGTCTCAGTTATTGCAAAAACATCAATATTACCCGTACTTGCAACTAATCTCAACTCGTCCATCTTATTCCTAGCACTACGACTATTGGTGTAATATATATTTAGAGACCCTCCTTTCTCTTTACCCTTCCTGCTCATCTCTGTTTTCCACTATACCTATTACTGTCCTTGTCATCTAGTGTCACTAGCTTTCCACTATCCACCTTATTCTGCCTATTACTAGTTCTCCTACAACTTATAATATTACTACACTGGGACTTCTCTGTTTTCCCCCAAAACCCATACCACTAACTATTTCTAGTTTAAAGCCCTAACAGCTCCCTCCACTGCAGTTGCCAGTGCCCCCACCCCAGACCTGGATAAGTGAACCCCATCCCTGGCATACATGTCATTTCTGCCATAGAAGAGGTCCCAGTTGTCAATGAATGTTACTGAATTTTCCTTACAGTATTTGTCCAGCCAGCAATTGACACCAATTGCCCTGGACAGCCATTCATTTCCAACTCCTCTCCTTGGCAAAATACCACATATGACAGGGTTCCACCCTTCTTCCTAATTATGTCTATTGCTGACCTAAACCTGCTAGTCAGGTCCTCACTCCTACGTCTGCCAACATCGTTGCCTCCAGCACTGAGACAGATAATAGGATTGCTCCCATTACCTCTCATGATGTCGTCCAGACGGCTAACAATATCCTCCATCCCAGCCCCAGGAAAGCAAACCCTCTGTCTCCTACTCCTATCAATCAAACAGAAAGCCCTATCCATGTACCTAACCTGACTGTCCCCAACAACAACAATGTTTTTACCTTCCTTTGTGTCTTTCGTCGTGACGCTCCCAGAAGTCGACTCACATTCATCGGGTAGCACGGAGAATGGGTTCGATGTTTCCACAACATTCTCCTGGGTCTTCGTTGTTTCTACCTCTCCACCCGTCCTCTTGAGCCTTAACTTTGTCCCATGCGTTTTAGCCACTGTCCAGGTTCCTTTCCTGGCTTGAGGATTCTCAACAGGAGGATTACTACGAATCCTCTTGTTTTCCTCAGTCAGTCGCTGTATCTCAAGCTTAGCTACCCTCAGTTCTTCCTTCAGCTGCTGGTAGAGTAGCTCAAGAGAGGACATCTTCTTCAGATTGACAGAGAGCACACAAGACACGTCTTCACTGAGTTAAGTCAGGTCCACCACTGGGTTAAGTCAGGTCCACCACTTGTCTGACACTGCAACATCTTGGTATCTTAATACAGGGATTTCTTCGCTTGCCTATTCCTTGGGCACGACCTACTTCCACATTGAACAAATGTGACACCTCCTACAACTGCTGCACCTCTCCTGTCTACAGTATATAAGCTTCCTCTGCTCATATGCTGTTATTCTATTCAAGATTGATGGACTGACAACATCGACTCAAGATTGAGGGACTGACAACCTCACACTCCTCCTGTTCTTCACGTTTCTCCTTTGTATGGACTGATGAAGCCACTGTGTGGCGAAACGTTTCCTCAATAAAGATACCCAAGTGTTGCATATGTGTCTAATTTACCAATAACATAACTATCTTTAACTACAATGTCAGATCTTTAAGCAAACATTTTGATGACCTCACTGCATTATTAAACTCACTTCAGGCCAGTATGTCCATCATTGCCCTCACTGAAACCATACTACAGATATCTATGCCATTCCTGGTTACACAGCCATACACAATTGTAGGCCAGACCAACAAGGAGGTGGCACAGCTATGTTATACTCAGACCAGCTTGAATGTATTAACAATACTTGCACAAGAGATGAACATGGAGAATATATAATAGCTAAGTTTAAATCCAAATACCTACAAAAACCTCTCACAGTTATAAACATCTATAGATTACCACAGTCAAACATTCAGCAATTTAGTAAAAAATTCGGAAGTATGATTACATAAGAACATAAGAACATAAGAAAGGAGGAACACTGCAGCTTCCTATTGGTGAGCCATGACTCGATCCATGAAAACACTTTTCCCCCAATGCCGTGAGCAGCCACTTTCTTTAACAGTCTCTGATGTGGTACTCTATCAAAAGCCTTACTAAAATCCAAATAAACAATATCGAATTCTTTATCATGATCAACTGCCTCAAAAGCCTTACTGAAAAAAGTTAATAAATTAGTTAGGCAGGAACGGCCCCTGGTGAATCCATGTTGAGTATCATTAATCAAATTATGCCTATCGAGATGGCTTCTTATGTTATCAGCTATAATCGACTCTAATAATTTGCCTACACATGATGTACACATGAACAAAGACCACTTAATCCTCACAGGAGACTTCAATATAAACCTCTTACAAGATCAGGACCCACTAGTAACTGAATTCACAAACACTATGAGCAACTGCTTGCTGCTCCCGACAATAACAAAGCCTACGAGAATCTCTGAGACCTGTGCCTCTCTATTAGACCATATCTGGACTAACACCATATCCCCATTAAAATCAGGCATGGAAAAATAAACACATAAGCAGTATAATGTGATCCTTTAAGAACATAAGAAAGGAGGAACACTGCAGCAGGCCTGTTGGCCCATACTAGGCAGGTCCTTCACATTCCATCCCACTAACAGAATATTTGTTCAACCTAATTTTCAATGCTACCCAAGAAATAAGCTTTGATAATTTTATTTACTCATGTGCAATTTCCACTCAAATCCAACCCCTCTCACTCATCAATTTATCCAACCTAAATTTAAAACTACCCAAGGTCCTTGCTTCAATAACCCTACTAGGCAGACTGTTCCACTCATCAACTACCCTATTTCCAAACCAATACTTTCCTATATCCTTTCTAAATCTAAACTTATCTAACTTGAATCCATTATTGCGGGTTCTCTCTTGGAGAGATACCCTCAAGCCCTTATTTATATCCCCTTTGTTAATACCCATTTTCCACTTGTATACCTCGATCATGTCTCCCCTCATTCTACGTCTTACAAGTGAATGTAATTTAAAGGGTCTTCAATCGTTCTTCGTAAGGAAGATTTCTAATGCTATGTATTAATTTAGTCATTCTACGCTGAATGTTTTCTAACGAATTTATGTCCATTCTGTAATATGGAGACCAGAACTGAGCTGCGTAATCTAGGTGAGGCCTTACTAATGATGTATAAAGCTGTAATATAACCTCTGGACTTCTGTTGCTAACACTTCTTGATATAAATCCCAGTAATCTATTTGCCTTATTACGTACGCTTAGGCACTGCTGTCTTGGTTTAAGGTTGCTGCTCACCACCACCCCCAAGTCCTTCTCGCAATCTGTATGGCTAAGTTCTACGTTATTTAACTTATAAGTGCTTGGGTTATGGACACTCCCGAGCTTTAGAACTTTGCATTTATCTACATTGAATTGCATCTGCCATTTTTCTGACCAGGAATTGAGTTTGTCTAAATCCTCCTGTAGTTCACTGACATCTACGTCTGAATCGATTATCCTACCTATCTTCGTGTCATCAGCGAATTTGCTCATATCACTAGAAATTCCCTCGTCAAGGTCATTTATATATATTATAAACAACAACGGGCCCAAAACCGATCCCTGAGGAACGCCACTTGTTACAGATCCCCACTCCGATTTAACCCCATTTATGCACACCCTCTGCTTCCTATTGGTGAGCCATGACTCGATCCATGACAACACTTTTCCCCCAATGCCATGAGTAGCCACTTTCTTTAACAGTCTCTGATGTGGTACTCTATCAAAAGCCTTACTAAAATCCAAATAAACAATATTGAATTCTTTATCATTTTCAACTGCCTCAAAAGCCTTACTGAAAAAAGTTAATAAATTAGTTAGGCAGGAACAGCCCCTGGTGAATCCTTGCTGAGTATCATTAATCAAATTATGCCTATCGAAATGGCTTCTTATGTTATCAGCTATAATCGACTCTAGTAATTTGCCTACAATTGATGTTAGACTTATTGGGCGGTAATTTGATGGTAACGACTTGTCCCCTGCTTTAAAAATAGGAATTACATTAGCCATCTTCCACGTATCCGGCACTACACCTGTTTGAAGAGATAGGTTAAAAATGTTAGTTAAGGGTTCACAGAGTTCCATTTTGCATTCTTTAAGAACCCTTGAAAAAAGCTCATCAGGACCTGGCGATTTATTTTGCTTCAAACGGTCTATCTGTTTGATAACCATTTCACTAGTGACTGTGATACTACATAATTTATCTTCTTCAGGCTTGGAAAACCCTATCTGAAATTCTAGGAACTAAAAAGATATCCACAAACAGAACAATCAAGCTAACAAAACCAGATGAACCCCTACTCCCACCCATTGAAACAGCAAACAAACTCAATGATTTCTTCTCCACCATAGGTAAAAAGCTGGCAAGCAAAATCCCAAGTTCTAATACTCCACCTAACGACTATCTCACTGGCACCTATCCGAACACACTATTCCTAGCCCCAACCAACCCAATAGAAGTTTCACTTATAATATTTCTTCTTCTTTCAACATGTCGGCCGTTTCCCACCGAAGTGGGGTGGCCTAAAAGGAAAAACGGAAGTTTTTTACATTTAGTAATATATACAGGAGAAGGGGTTACTAGCCCCTTGCTCCCGGAATTTTAGTCGCCTCTTACGACACGCATGGCTTACGGAGGAAGAATTCTGTTCCACTTCCCATGGAGAATTGTTTTTTATATTAAAGTCCAGGGTTTATTCCCTGGACCTCAGCAATGAGAGTCGCTCCTCTCACCGCTGGACAACGGCGACAACCCGACATTAAAAAACATTAAAAAACAAAGCAGGTGACCTAAATAACTTACCACCTTTTATATACAAAAAAGCCTCTCAAGTTCTCTCACCAATTATTGCAACACTCTTTAACAAATCCATTGAATCCTCTACCTTCCCATCAATACTCAAAATAGCGAGGGTTACCCCCATACATAAAGGAGGAGATCAAACAGACCTGAATATCTACAGGCCGATATCTAACTTACCCCTTCTCTTCAAAATCTTTGAAAAATTAATTCATAGACAAATATATTCCTACCTCACCTCCAACAACGTACTCAACCACTGTCAATTTGGATTCAGGCCTAATAAAAATACAAATGATGCCATTATACACATGTTAGAAATAATTTACACCGCCCTTGAGAAAAAAGAAATCCCAGTGGGAATCTTCATTGATTTACGTAAAGCTTTTGATACAGTTGACCATGATCTGTTACACCTAAAATTATCACACTATGGTATAAGAGGACACTCCCTCAACTACCTAAAATCATACCTTAGCAGCAGAAACCAATATGTGTACACAAATGGAGCTAGCTCCAGTGCGCAAACTATTACCGTAGGTGTCCCACAGGGAAGTGTTCTTGGCCCACTACTCTTTCTCATTTACATTAACGACCTACCAAATGCATCTCAACTACTCAAACCCATACTTTTTGCAGATGACACTACATACGTTATCTTGCACCCAAGCCCAGACACACTAGCCAACACTGCAAATACTGAATTACAGAAAATATCTACCTGGATGATGACCAACAAACTTACTCTCAATATTGATAAAACATATTTTATCCAGTTTGGGAACAGAGCTACAAACGCACCACTTTAATGATAAACGGGTCCCCTATCACAAAACTCACAGAGGAAAATTCTTTGGAATCCATCTTGACAGTGGCCTCAAATTTCAGACACATATACAACAAATTTCCAAGAAAGTCTCAAAGACCGTGGGAATACTATCCAAGATACGGTACTATGTTCCACAACCAGCTCTCCTTACCCTATATCACTCACTCATTTACCCCTACCTCACCTAATAATAAAACAGCAAAAGGCAGCAGTTAGAATGATAACAAATTCTCACTCCAGGCAACATACTCCACCAATATTCAAAAACCTAAACTTATTCACCATACAAGACATCCATACTTTTTACTGTGCCTATTATTATTATAATCAAATATTTACTGTGCCTATTTGTTACGATCAGGGCCTCAATTATTAGCCTGTTTTGCCCCGTCGTAACAAGTTATTTAATTAAGCTTTGATTGTTTCATCGTTAGAGAAAATCATTATAGTATTTGGGTAATTTTTAGGAGATTGACCCAAGCAAGTAAAATTTGAGAAATTTAATATAAAAGAATTCATATAATTATTCAGTGTATGGTATAAAGTTATCTCTATTGCAGTGTAATACATCATGATACACTTTATTCGAAAACAGTCGACATATGACTTTACTTGTTTCTGTACAATAATCATACTCAATGACAGAGTTTTATACAAATAATATTTTACATTAACGTTTCGCAATACAATAACTGAGACTATTGCCTCAATAAAGGCAGAGAAGTATAAAATATCAATTGAAACATCAAATACATTTTCTTGAGACAATAATTCCGAATACTGACCAAAGCTCTGCTAATACAAGCTATCACCGTAAGTCGTGGATGAATAGACAATTTTCAAACCTTAATAGGGACTTAACAAACCCTCTTAAAAGTGGAATAACTTCCCAAGCCTACTCCAAAGAGCGTATGACTACTCCGGTGAGTCAGTGAACCTACTCCTGGTCAGGAGTGGATGTGTGAACCTACTCCTGGTCAGGAGTGGATGTGTGAACCTACTCCTGGTCAGGAGTGGATGTGTGAACCTACTCCTGGTCAGGAGTGGATTGTGAACCTACTCTGGTCAGGAGTGGATGTGTGAACCTACGACGATCGTCAATGTTTGATGAAACGACGTCATGTAGGTACGTGACTGAGGGAGGGAGACCGGCCACTACCTAAACAGGTACCCGGCAGTATGACTAGTGGTCTCACACTACATGAACACCACAGTACCAGCAGTATGACTAGTGGTCTCACACTACATGAACACCACAGTACCAGCAGTATGACTAGTGGTCTCACACTACATGAACACCACAGTACCCGGCAGTATGACTAGTGGTCTCACACTACATGAACACCACAGTACCAGCAGTATGACTAGTGGTCTCACACTACATGAACACCACAGTACCCGGCAGTATGACTAGTGGTCTCACACTACATGAACACCACAGTACCCAGCAGTATGACTAGTGGTCTCACACTACATGAACACCACAGTACCAGCAGTATGACTAGTGGTCTCACACTACATGAACACCACAGTACCCAGCAGTATGACTAGTGGTCTCACACTACATGAACACCACAGTACCAGCAGTATGACTAGTGGTCTCACACTACATGAACACCACAGTACCCGGCAGTATGACTAGTGGTCTCACACTACATGAACACCACAGTACCAGCAGTATGACTAGTGGTCTCCCACTACATGAACACCACAGTACCAGCAGTATGACTAGTGGTCTCACACTACATGAACACCACAGTACCCGGCAGTATGACTAGTGGTCTCCCACTACATGAACACCACAGTACCAGCAGTATGACTAGTGGTCTCACACTACATGAACACCACAGTACCCGGCAGTATGACTAGTGGTCTCACACTACATGAACACCACAGTACCCGGCAGTATGACTAGTGGTCTCACACTACATGAACACCACAGTACCCGGCAGTATGACTAGTGGTCTCACACTACATGAACACCACAGTACCCGGCAGTATGACTTTTTTTTTTATATTTTATTAAAGACAAATATATACAAAAACATAAACTATATATGCTCATGGACAAAACAGACCCTTTAAAAAACCACAAACAGAACAAAAAACATATCTATTAATATATGTCCAAAAACACCCCGTGAACTGCACACAATATAACAATATGTTCAACAAAACCTACACCTTGTCTTATTCTTAATGGGTCTATACAAACAAACAAAACTATACAATGAAACCGTACATTCATGGTCCAAAAACATACTGTTTTTTATGAAAAACAGGTTATTTACCATAACACACAACAAAACTGTACCCCATAACAAGAGGTTACACGACAACAGTTTCTAAAAAAAGAAAATACATTATCATCTGGCTATCACTACGTAGACAACACTATGTCTACAGCACAACGTCACACAACTACACCGAAAAATCTGCCACAATACACGTTCGTGGTGCACACATAGAAAAACACACTAGAAAATAAACACGTTATACAATCAGATGCTGCACAAATTGCAAGTTCTAACAAAATATAATAAACACATACACAGCAATACATAACCTAGAATTACAACAGAAACCTAGTGAGTTATCATTAACCTTTTCACAATAAGTATCAGCATCGCCTCAACTCTACAAAGTTACATAAATTGACATTCACATTATACAATAGCCGGACATATCCTTATGAGTTATTATTTTGAAAACACCATAACCCATCAATCATGACCTACCACTTAATGCACTACTCAGAACTAAAGAACAGGATCTCTTCAAATGGGATCCTAACAATTAAGTTTCCCCAGATATAGGTTTATATAAGCAACACATCCTAATATATGTACATTTTATCGTCACCCCTATATGCATGTCTGCACTTTTTGTTTTATATTTAATATTGTGTCTCTATGAACAATACCACTACTTTTTTTATCTTATTTCCCAGACTAGAGCACTGAACCAGAAAATTCCCCCGCCCATTCCCCTGATCTATTGCCGAACCTAGAATACCCAGCTACTACCCCCTCTCCTCCCAATCCTTAAACACAACCCCCCACCCCTCTCCCCCACCCCACCTACATTACTATCCTCCTACCCACCCTCTACCCATTTCACCTCCCGTGAACTACCAAATCAACACCAGTCCTTTCACTTGGCACCCTCAACATGCTATTCACTGTCATCTCTTGATAACCACTCGAAAAAGCCCTGTTCCATACCCCACTATACAAACTCCGATTCCTACATTTGTCTATAAACTCGCTCCTAAAGCCCTTATTCGAACCATCCTCTGCTCCCTCATACCCCCAAGATATATGTATGAATCCAACACCAAATAAGACATCCCTCTACGTATACTTTCCGAGAAACTCCCAAATCTAAACTCAAAGCCCTCAAAACGGATACCCCCTCCCCATCTACCATCCTCAAAACTCCCCAAACCATTTCCTTACTTCTTCCAAACCCTCACAAAATAGATGGCGTGATAAGCTGTATCTACCTCCCCACACCTACGACAATACCCATCCCCACTCAACCCCATCACATAAAGCTGGGCCCTAGACGCCAAAATACCCTGAAGAAACCTATCCCTGTTTCCCTCACCCTTGGGTGCACCTTCAACTTCTTTAACCACCCCCAAATTCCTTTCAATCATACAAAGGATAAACCTCACTCCTTGCATCTCCATTCTCTCCATCCCCAACCTATCCAAACGCTTACTCTACACCTTCCGGCTCCTTCATAACCAATAACCCTCGTAAAATAGCCTCACAAAGCAATATATCCTTTCCTCCCCACCACCTTCGCACCTCCTTCATCACCAATCCACGTTTCGTCCCCCTCTCCTCCCTCATCAAAAACTCATGCCTCACAAAAACTGCTCCTTAACCTACACCTCAAGGGGTCAACCCTAACCTCCCCCACCTCACCCTCGTTTCCACTACTTCCCTACCCATCCAATGTCTCCCATTCCCCAGCCTGAGCTTCAACACGTGCTTCAACAACCGCTGCACATCCACTTCTAAGAGAGGATATACCACCGCCCTAAACCACAATTTACTATACACTAAAACGTTAATAACTACCACCCTTTGCAACAAAGTTACCTCTCTCATTCCCATTCCTTCATCCTATCAATAGCAGCATCCACTACCAATCTTGAATTTACCTCTAGCCACCAAAGGATCAGCACTGAACACTACTCCACATATTTTTATAGTTTTCACACAACTCCATCCCTCCCGTTTCTCCAACGTTCCCCCGACCAACTGCCTACCTCCAATAAATTAGATTTTCCTTATTCACCCTCATTCCGTTGCCTTCCCAAACTTTTCAACCAACTCATGATCATACTCAACTGCTTCTCAGACCTGACCAACACTGTAGTATCATCTACATAACCAACAATACCCCCTCTGCATCCTCCTCACATGCCCTCCCGTAAAACCTCCTCCTCCACCAACCTATAAAACGGATCCTGTAATAAGGCAAAAGGATCTGCGACAGCGGACATCCCTGCCGCAGACCCTTCTTCATCTCACCTTTCTTCCACATTCCCATTAATTTGCACCCTAACTAAAGCCCCCTCATACAAAGTTCGAACCCATCCTATAACTACCTCCCCAAACCCTTGCCTACCCAAAATATCCAATAACATTTCCCTGTCCACCCTATCATATGCCCTCTGCCAATCCACCCCAATACTCCTCCCATCTGACTATTCTCAATAAACTGCTTTATACGTCTATGCCCCGTTCTGATACTCCGTCCCGGCACCCGTATTGTCCCTCATGCAACATTCCCCCTAACCCTCTTTTGATCCTGTTTGCTAAAACCTTTGCAAATATTTTATAATCTGCAGTCAATAATGCTATTCCCCCATAATCACCCCAACCCCCCCTGATACCTTTTTATCTATTTTTTTAACCCCCTTCTCATCGGCTCACCCCTATTCCCCTCCTCTTTCAGTTCATTTACCATTTTTAAATATTACCCCCTTTAAAACCTGCCAATCTTAACATACAATTCCCCCGGCAACCCGTCTATGCCAGGCGACTTTCCCAATCTCAAACCCCTCACCGCCCCCCCATACCTCCTCCTCAAAATTCCCTCCCATTCCTTCCTCTCTTCCTCACCTAATAATTTCCCAATTCCCCTCATGGTCCAGAGTGCAGTGGGAATACGAGAATATTGAAGGTACCCCCTCGGTGCGGCCAGGAGCGGGTAAAGTTCTCACATACCTTAAAGGGAATGACTGCGGTAAAATTTATACGAGTCTGTCATCTCCCTAGGAGTTTGTTTATTGCTAGTGGCGGTGTCCCAGATAGACTTCTCTCTCACAATTCCCCACACTAACCTTGCCTGTGGTCCAGAGTCTTCATGACTACGGTGCTCTTCACACCAACTCTTGTAATACGTAACTAATTCATAAATTGTATAAATAACATATGTACACCCCACTTTGTAATATTATCAGAAATAAAGTATCTGAATCTGAATCTGAACTCCAAGGTTGTGGGACTGATTACCTCATCCTTTGTATTTAGTAGTTCTACTGTCTTCCAATCATATCCTTGAATTCGTATTGATAATAAAAAAAATAATAATAATAATTATTTTATTTTGACAAGATACATGGTTGTACAAAGGAATATAATAGTTGGTTATACATGCCAAAAGCCCCTTGTATGCAAAGCATTTTGGGCCAACTTAAAAAATTAACTTAAGATTATTAAGGCAATAACAGATTAAACAGTCATTAGATGAGTTACAGTGAGTACAAGAGTACAGTGGTACCCCGACTTACGATGGTCCCCAAACTCACCCTTTTATGTAAGTTTATTTTTTTAAATGCTTTTGTAAGTGTAATTTTGGGGGTCTAAAAGGACTAGTCTAATTTACATCATTCCTTATGGGGATAAATTCGTTTGGTAATGGCACTTGAACAGCATTCTGGAATGAAAAAATATCGTAAGTCGGGGTACCACTGTATTGAGTATTATTAGGTAATGTTATATGACTTTAATAAGTCTAGTAGAGAAGTTCAGTAGAGAATAATTACAGTTTTGAATTAGTTTATAAAAATTACAGTATTATAATAGAACAATTTAAAACAATTTACAATATGAAGTACAGTGGTACCTCGAGTTTCGTACTTTATTCGTTCCAGAAGGCTGTTCGAGTGCCGTTACCGAATGAATTTGTTCCCATAAGGAATAATGTAAATTAGATTAGTCTGTTTCAGACCCCCAAAAATACACTTACAAAAGCACCTACAATAATACACTTACATAATTGTTCGAGTTGGGAGCAGTACGAAACTTGGGGTACCACTGTATTACAATTTACAGTACAGTACTACAGTGGACCCTCGGTTTTCACCCAAAATTCTTTCCAGAATGCTGCTCAAGTGCCATTACCGAACGAATTTGTTCCCATAAGGACAAATGTAAATTAGATTAGTCGTTTCAGAACCCCAAAAATACTCTTACAAAAGCTCTTACAAAAATACATTTATATAATTGTTCGAGTTTGGAGGTGAACGAAAACCAAGGGTCCACTGTACAGTGTTTGTCTAGTTAATTTTGGGTGATGAGGTGATTTCTAAGTAGATCCTTTAATTGATTTGCAGCCATTTGATGGTGAAACATCCACAATGATACCCAGATGTAACACTCGTCTAATTTTCATCTTGTTGGTATTGTATACCATTTATTTTCACTGAGTTTAGGGGCTGGAATGAAGACGGCAACACTAAAATGACTTCATTTTAAAGTCACCCGACCCTAGGCTGAATAATTAATGGTTTACTGTCAATATTACCTCGCATAAATGTTGTTTATAAATCGTGTTTACAATCTCTTGGTTCATCTGGATTTACTCTTTTTCCAGGATGCCGCTCACCAGCTCGTTCTTTTACAGGTGGGCGCCGACAAGGAGGTCGGCACTGGCGGCAAGAGTGTAGAGATCGGCGACAAACTGGAAGAGGAGGGACTCGAAGGAGTCACCATTTTCGATGAACCTCAGCGGAAGGTCAAGCAGAAGCTTGCCGACGGATTGTACATCAATTTCTGCCTCAATATTAAGAATAGACTCAAGTTGTAACTGCTCAGTGGGTTGATTGGATTGGGTAATACAGAGGCACAACTGGGCAGGCTGGATCGAAAGGACTTTGTACCAACAGTATAACCAAGAAAACAGGTTATGGAATGAGCTTTAATTGGGGGTGATAGATTAAGCTTAAGCAAGACTGGCAGAACAGATTGGTACTGTAGATTTTTTGCTTGAAAGTCCAGTACAAAATTATTGTACGATATTTATGTCAGGTACAAAAGACCAATAGAATACCGTACTGTTCCATAAAGTCACCTTAAAGCCAATGGAAGGGCATGGAATGGCACGGAATTTTGTATGGCATGGTTGATTTCGTCCCTCAAAAATACGGTATGAATTATGGTGGGGTATTTGTGGCAAGTACGAAAACTGGAGCAATTACCACATGGTACTCTACTGCCAGCCTTGACCTGAGTGAAACATTGCGGTACAAGCTGTTGTGAAACATGCGCTTGCATCAAGCTGAGCAAGCTTATACAAGACAACGTTTCGGTCAGAGTAGAGCTAATTGTGTTAAAGTTTTCTCTAAGCCTCGGTACTGCCATACTTATCGTCATTGTGTCACCCAGTCGTCTTAATTCATTCTTGTTATTGAATGTACTTTACTCATCTCTCTTATAAAGCTCCTCTACATTCAGTGAGCTTTTTTGTATAAATGCGATTGAAAAGCTTCATCCAGAATTGACCAGCAGGCAGTATAAAGCTCTCACTGTGATAGTCAATCTTGGTTGTACTTTTTCAATTGCATTTATAGAGGAGCTTTATGAGATAGCTGACTGTAAATAGAGTTTAAGCTTTATAAACTGGTTTGTACTTATTCTTAGCTTGTAGGAAGCTAATTTCTCCTAGATTATTTTTTCTCAGCATTTGTGCGTGTGTAGTTGCCTATTTATAGTTAATGGTGTTGAACACATGGTGTTCTCTCATCTATAATTTTGTGATAGAAATTGTTAAAGTTTGCATTATCAGTAAAGCTCTCTCAAGCACTCCTAGGCCGGCAGTTAAGCTTTCTAATGTCCTTTCTGCTCTGCTTTTTCATCATTAATCTCATTGAAATACTGGAGGCGTTCGAGGTCTTCTGGTATGTTACAAAGCGGTAATTGTTTTTTTTTTGGGGGAGGAATTTTGAAAACAAGGTCAGTTGTTATCTCTGCTTATGAGTGATTGGGAAGCAGCCTCTCTCAAGACTAGGTTAGGTTAATTTGGGTTAGGTTAGGTTAATTCAGTTTAAATTAGGTTAGGTTAGCTTAATTTGGGTTAGGTTAGTTCAGTTCAGTTTAAATTAGTTTAGGTTAGGTTAGGTAAGATTTGCCAAGAAACAGGACAAGTGTTTCTGACAGTGGTCTTAGTGTCATATGATGACCTGTTACTAGAGCTTCTGGGCACCTGACTAAGACCTTCCACTGGCTTACCACTTTAAGATTTAAACTTATATTTTGCCTAGGCCTTCACTGCTTCATGCGTCACCTCCCTCACTTTACCCCAAAAAAGAGCTTCAAGTTTCTGATTGGCTCCCTGAGGAAGACAAAAACTTCTATTGGCTAGAGCCATCATAATTTCATTCCATGATAAGCCTCTAGAAATCATAAAAAAAAAATCCCTATTGAACTATGAGAACAACAAAATGTTTACAGAACTAATATTTGTTTTATTTCTTTTTGTCACAACTTTACAGACTTACTGTAACTTGTGAAATTGTAAAAACACGATCACAAACATACCAGGGAACAGGTGGGGTTAGTACTCAGGGTGAGGGAGTGGTAACACTCCAGGCCAGTGTGTAAACCACTGGGTCAGCTGGCTACAATAAGATTCATACAAATAGGTATATTTATTCACCATAGGGAGGTTAGCATGGGCCACCACTGTGACCACAAGAAGGAAAGAAACCTCTTTCAGGTGCCTTAAGCACCGAAGAGGTTTCTTCCACCAGTGGCAGAACCATTTATAAAAACTTACATTTGTGGTCATGGTGGTGGCCCATGCTAACCTCCCTATGGTGTATAAATATACCTAGTTGTATGAATCTTCTTGTAGCCAGCTGACTCAGTGGCTTACACACTGGCCTGGAGTTCACTCCCTCACCCTGGTACAAACTCCACCCCTTCCCTGGTATGTTTATATTGCAACATGACTCATAAAATCGTAAAAAAAAATAGAATGGCAGGACTGAAACCCATGGATGGCAGGTGGGCTTCAGGACTCACCCCCCATGGGTTCTCCCCCCACCTCACCCCTGGTCTGTGATTTATACTGTGCATAGTTGTGTTGATTTTCGTTTAGAACATGTTTTGAACGGTGATTTTAACATGAGCGAGTATTACACCTGCTGTCAGTGTTCACCTAGCAATAAGTAGGTACCTGGGTGTTAGCCACCTTAAACCTGCTGCCCTGTTCACCTAACAGTAAGTAGGTACCTGGGTGTTAGCCACCTTACACCTGCTGCCCTGTTCAACTAGCAGTAAGTAGGTACCTGGGTGTTAGCCACCTTACACCTGCTGCCCTGTTCACCTAACAATAAGTAGGTACCTGGGTGTTAGCCACCTTACACCTGCTGCCCTGTTCAACTAGTAGTAAGTAGGTACCTGGGTGTTATCCACCTTACACCTGCTGCCCTGTTTAACTAGCAGTAGGTAGGTACCTGGTGTTAGCCAACCATTGTGAGTCACATTCAGAGGAAGAAAGTCAAAGAATCAAAATGGTAATAAGCCACACTGCTTGGCTTTCTTGGTTTATAAACCCCCGGGGTTAATTCCCAGGGTAATCCCCAGGGTTAATTCACCAGGGTAATCCCCAGGGTTAATTTACCAGGGTAATCCCAGGGTTAATTCCCCAGGGTAATCCCCAGGGTTAACCCTTCAGTCTTCCTTGTATACTTCAGAATTATCCTAAAAATTTCCACCATCACAGGCAGTGGACTGGACAAGCACCTAAAGTCAGTACCTGACCATTCGGGCTGTGGCTCGTATGTTGGTTTGCGTGCGGCCAACAGTAACAGCCTGGTTGATCAGGCCCTGATCCACCATGAAGCCTGGTCACAGACCAGGTTGCGGGGGCGTTGACCCACGGAACCCTCTCCAGGTATAATGAAACCACGGTATACTGGACTATAAGGGGGGGTAGGGGAGTGTTTGCTTAATCCAAGATCCGCTTTATCAGAATACAAGCTGCAGCAGACTGGGCTCCTTGCATGGAGAGTCCACCAGTCACACACTACTGATAACGGAGAAATTCTCAGTTATCAGTAGAGTGCAGCAAACTGGATTCGTTGCATCAATCAGTTATCCAGCCAAATATTTTATCATTATGTTTGAATTCCATTAAAAAGGGGGTGAGTTATGTCTAGGTTTTAATGGAATTTTCTCCTTTATAGAGATTTATAAAGTCAATTAAGTTGTTCACCTCCATGTAGAGCTTTATGAAGTCACCCTTGTCATTTTCATTCTGTGCTGGTTGCTGTACGGTTGTCTCTTGTCTCTTGGCTTCTGTTTTGCCTTGACTACCATGGCGTGCACTAAGACCTATTCTGCTGTATATAGTGTACATTGATAGAACATTCTCCTGGTAAAGCTCTACAGCTCTCCTTACCTCACTCCTATTGTGCATAATTTCCACAGAGTTCTCGGTGAACTATAAATCCTTCAAAGTCCAGATTTATCCAGCTTTTAATTTGTTGTTTGGATGACCAATCACACCTCATTTATTTCTCGTTTTTTTCTTGTGCTTGTTTTGCTTTTTTTGCTTTAGTTCTGATTATTCTTGCTAATAAACAAAGCAAAACACTTTAATAATCAACTTGTCAACAAGGTAGGCCTCAAAAGAGGCCCTCCTATTTTTTTTATATATATAGTCAATTCTCTTATAAAGGTTCTGTGTTGTATAGTTTTTCATAAATTTGATTTAGAAATTCATCGCAAATAGAAAAATGTATGGAAAGGCTTCATATTATGCCGTTCAATTTTCAATATGCTTTTCAGTTGCATATACAGTGGTACCCGACTTACGATATTTTTCATTCCAGAATGCTGTTCAAGTGCCATTACCAAGCGAATTTATCCCCATAAGGAATGATGTAAAATAGACTAGTCCTTTTAGACCCCCAAAATTACACTTACAAAAGCATTTAAAAAATAAACTTACATAAAAGGGTGAGTTTGGGGACCATCGTAAGTCGAGGAACCACTGTACGAAAAAACTGCACTAAACAGGTTTATGAGAGAGCTGACTGTGTTACCACATTGTTGTGTGTACGCATGTGTGTTCATCTGTACCAGTGCGCCTGTATGCTCTATTGGTATCACCTTCGCACAGTGCACACATGTATGTATGTATGTATGTTGGAATCAGAGTTTTGCAGATATAAACTAACATGATTGATGGTTATTATTGTTCCTAAGTGGCCTTTTATGTATTGATAATTGTTATGGAACATCCTGTTGTTGCATGTGCAACATCTGGGTATCTTTATTGTAGACATTTCGTCATCCAGTGGCTTTATCATTACAAATTCAAGGACATGATTGGAAGACAGTAGAACTATATACAAAAGATGAGGTAATCAGTCCTCGGTCTTGGGGTTGGTGTGAAGACACCGTAGTCGTGAAAAATCTGATTATAACTATGACAATAATTTTAAAGGGGTGAACCCGGGAAACCATCGAAAGGTCTTGGTCAGATGACTGAAAGCTCCAACAGCAGGTCGTCATCTGACTAAGACCCACGGACGAGACACTTGTCCTGTTTCCTGACAAACCTAACCTAACCTTGCCTGTTGTCCAGTTTCTTCACAACTACGGTGCTCTTCACACCAACACCAAGGCTGAGGGACTGATTACCTCATCTTTTGTATATAGTTTTACTGTCTCCCAATAATGTCCTAGAATTTGTATTGATAAAGCCACTGGATGGTGAAACGTTAACAATAAAGATACCCAGATGTTGCACGTGTCTAATTTTCATCTTGTCGGTGTTGTATAACATTCATGTACATCCCATTGTTGATTTACCGTACATTTGGTTAATGTCAGTGATTTTATGAAGGCAGATTGAAAGTTTTTTACATTCTGTATTTTCCTGGCTGTAGTATAATTGCCACCCCGATCTCACTGCCAGCAATGTCCATCCGGAGCATCTGGAGATGCTCTTGGGAGGACAGTGTTCTCGCACAGATGTGATGAATACTGTGAGTCGATGGCTATGAAATCGACTAGCAGAATTCTATCCAGAAAAACATAAACAAGCTGGTAGTGTGTTGGGATCAGTGCCTCAGGAAGCTTGGTGATTAGGTATAATAATAACCATTGAAAATTATTTAACAAAGCTCAATTGGATTTTTATCAGAAGATAATATATGCAAAGGTGGTGTTATCTGCCCTCGTAGTCATGCTTGGACACCCAAATTTGCATACACTTCTATTATCCCGTGATGCTTGAGATATGTAGTATTTATGTTTTTCTTTTCATGATTATTTTTGGTACATGACCCATAATTGAAAATCATGCAGAAGATTTTGTCCAGTAAATTTAATGAATTTTCTTCTCAGCCGTATCCCACTAAAGCCGAATTGGTCCAAAAAGAAAAACAAGTCTCTTTTTAACTTTAGTAATGTATACAGGAGAAGGGTTACTAGCCCTTGCTCCCAGCATTTTAGTCTCCTCTTATGACACGCATGGCTTATGGAGATTAGAGGAAATAACCAAGAACAAGAACTAGTAAGAAAATAGAAGAAAACCCAGAGAGGAGTTTATATATATGCTTGTACATGTATGTGTAGCGTGACCTAAGTGTAAGTAGAAGTAGCAAGACATACCTGAAATCTTGCATGTTTATGAGACAGAAAAAAGACACCAGCAATCCTACCATCATGTAAAACAGTTACAGGTTTTCGTTTTACACTCACTCGGCAGGACGGTAGTACCTCCCTGGGCTGTGCTGTCTACCAACCTACTACCACAGCACGGTAGTACAGTGGACCCCCAGTTTTCATAACTAATTCGTTCCAGAGAGAGTGACTAAAACCGAATACAGTGGACCCCCGAGTAACGAGCATAATTCATTCCAGAAGCCTGCTCAAGTGCCATTACCGAATGAATTTTCTCCCTTAAGGAATAATGTCATGAAGGTTAGTCCATTTCAGACCCCAGAAAATACACTTACAAAAGCACTTACAATATTATACTTGCATAGTTGTACGATTTCCGAAGTGCTCGTAACTCGGGGTCCACTATTACGATTTCCGAATATTTTTCCCATAAGAAATACAGTGGTCCCTCGACTATCGGTCTTAATCCGTTCCAGGAGCTAGACCTTAACTCGAAAACTTCGAAACTCGAAACCTTATTTCCCATAAGAAATAATGTAAATACAATTAATCCGTTCCACCCAAAAATATTCACAAAAAATACATTTTAATTATAGTTCTACATACACAAAACAACATTATTAACACATACGTGTAATTATAAATACTACTACATAATAATAACAGAATAATAAATAACATATACTTACCTTTATTGAAGAGAGTTGCTGACATCTGGAAGATAGCGAGGAGGACAGGGGGAGGGGTTAGTGTTTGGAAGGGCAATCCCCACTCCCTGCCTTCCTGCACACTCCCTGCATGCCTGCTACACTCCCTGCATAGATGCTACACTCTCTGTATGAATGCTACACTCCCTGCATGCCTACACTCCCTGCATGAATGCTACACTCCCTGCATGCCTGCTACACTCCCTGCATGCTTGCTACACTCCCTGCATGAATGCTACACTCCCTGCATGAATGCTACACTCCCTGCATGAATGCTACACTCCCTTCATGCCTGCTAGACTCCCTGCAGGCCTGCTACACTCCCTGCAGGCCTGCTACACTCCTGCAGGCCTGCTACACTCCCTGCAGGCCTGCTACACTCCCTGCAGGCCTGCTACCTCCCTGCATGCCTGCTACACTCCCTGCATGCCTGCTACACTCCATGAATGCTACAATCCCTGCATGCCTGCTACACTCCCTGCATGACTGCTACAATCCCTGCATGACTGATACACTCCCTGCATGCCTGCTACACTCCCTGCATGCCTGCTACACTCCTGCATGAATGCTACACTCCCTGCATGCCTGCTACATTCCCTGCATGAATGCTACAATCCCTGCATGAATGCTACAATCCCTGCATGAATGCTACAATCCCTGCATGAATGCTACAATCCCTGCATGAATGCTACACTCCCTGCATGCCTGCTACAATCCCTGCATGCCTGATACACTCTCTGCATGCCTGCTACACTCCCTGCATGAATGCTACACTCCTGCATGAATGCTACACTCCCTGCATGAATGCTACACTCCCTGCATGAATGCTACACTCCCTGCATGAATGCTACACTCCCTGCATGAATGCTACACTCCCTGCATAAATGCTACACTCCCTGCATGAATGCTACACTCCCTGCATGAATGCTACACTCCCGGCATGCCTGCTACCACTGGGGTGCCACTAGGAAGCTTCTTTGGACCCATGGTGACTTATTTCACAGTGACAATCACTAAACCAGCAATAAACAGAGTAAATTTATTGTGAAATGTTTGAAAGAGCACGCTGGGTAATGTTCTCTCAATGGTATCAATGGTAGACTGGCGTCCTGCGCGGTGAGGTGTGCAAGCGCGGGCAGGCGGACAGGTCTGGTACGGACCGATACGAGAAACATAGACCAAAAAAGCAACGAAACACGAAATCACCGATATACGGAAACACCAGAAACACGAGGGATCACTGTAATGGAAATTCAATTAATCCGTTCCAGACACCCAAAAGTATTAAAATAAAAAAAATTCTACATCAAATATACATTTAATTACACAGAAAACAATGAGACATGAAGAATAAAACCATGACACTTACCTTGACTGAAGAGTTGTTGATGTGTGGAAGATGGGAGGAGGGGAGAAGATGGAAGATTTGTTATTGTTTGGAAGGGGAATCTCCTTCCATAAAGACATCAGGTAACAAGTCTTTATCTGGGGTTACTTCCCTTCTTTGTTTTTTAATGCCACTAGGACCAGCTCGAGAGTCACTGGACCCGTCTCACAAAATAACTGTCCAGAGAGCTCTGTGTCTGGGGGTCTCTTTAAAACCTGCCTAAAATGGGACACCACATTGTCATTAAACATGTTGCCAACATGGCCTGCAACAGCTTTGTCAGGGTGAAAATCATCCATAAATCTTTGTACCTCAGTCCACTTAGAACAAATGTCCTTAATCTTTGAAGAAGGCACCGTCTTCCATCTTTCTTCCTCCTCCTCTGAAGCAATTACCTGAGTTGTGATCTGTTGCTGTTGCAGATGAAGCTCTTGCAGATTTTCCATGGTTAGCTCTTCATTGTGGTCCTCCACTAACTCTTCCACATCCTCGTCACTAACCTCCAACCCCATGGACTTCCCCAGTGCCACAATTTTTTCCACAACAGGCACAGGGTCCTGAGGGTGAGGGTCAGCCCCAAACCCTTCAAAATCCCTCTCTGGGACACAGTCTGGCCACAGTTTTTTCCAAGCAGAGTTCAAAGTCCTGGAAGTCACTTCCTCCCAAGCCTTCCCTATATGGTTTATGCAATGGAGGATACTGAAGTGATCTTTCCAAAACTCTCTTAGGGTCAATTCAGTGTCCAAGGTTATGTCAAAGCATCTTTGAAACATTGCTTTTGTGTACAGTTTCTTGAAGTTTGCAATGACCTGCTGGTCCATGGGCTGGAGGAGAGGAGTGGTATTAGAGGGCAAGAACTTCACTTTGATGAAACTAAACTCCTCCACAATTTGCTCTTCCAAGTCTCGAGGATGAGAAGGAGCATTGTCCATTACCAGGAGGCACTTGAGTTCCAATTTATTTTCCAGGAGGTATTTCTTCACACTGGGGCCAAACACTTCGTTGAACCAATCAAGGAAAATTTCCCTCGTGACCCATGCCTTACTGTTAGCCTTCCACATCACACACAAATTAACCTTGGCAACACTGTATTTCTTGAAACACTTTGATTTTCAGAGTGATACACAAGTAAAGGCTTCACTTTGAAATCCCCACTAGCATTACTACACAACATAAGAGTTAGCCTGTCTTTCATAGGCTTGTGTCCTGGCAGTGCCTTTTCCTCCTGTGTAATGTAGGTCCTGTTTGACATTTTCTTCCAAAACAGGCCTGTTTTGTTACAATTGAACACTTGTTGGGGTTTGAATTGTTCAGCCTCTATGTACCCCTTGAATTCCTATGCATATTTTTCAGCCGCACATTTGTCTGAGCTGGATGCCTCACCATGCCTAAACACACTGTGTATGCCACTACGCTTCTTAAATCTGTCAAACCAGCCTTTGCTGGCTTTAAATTCGCTCACTTCAGCACTCATTGCAGGCATTTTCTTGACAAGATCACCATGCCTTGCTTTTTCAGATATTATCGCCTGTGTAACACTATCTCCTGCTAATTCTTTCTCGGTGATCCACACCAACAACAAAGTCTCCACATCTTCCAGTACAGTGGACCCCCCTAACGAACAAAATTCATTCCAGAAGCCTGCTCAAGTGCCATTACCGAACAAATTTACTTCCTTAAGAAATAATGTCACGTAGGTTAGTCTATTTCAGACCCCCAAAAATTCACTTCCACAAGCACTTACAATATTATACTTACATAATTGTACGATTTCCGGGTGTTCGTTAGCGGGGTCCACTGTATTTGCGATCTCTGTTTTGTGACCATGCTTGCACCTTTCGCAACAATAACTTCCTTGATTTCATTTCCCTTGGCCACGATGGAAGCGATGGTTGTATGGGCTTTGCCATACATCCTGGCCAGCTTAGCGACACGTACTCCACTTTCATATTTTGCAATGATTTCTTTTTTCAGTTCTACCGTGTTTCTGGCCTGCTTTACAACAGGGCTGGCATTAGGAGCTTTCCTTTGGCCCATGGTGGCTTATTTAACAGTTGCAAGCACTAAAAACAATGGAATAATGACAAAATGTATCGTATGAACGCGTGGGTGACCCTCACTCGCTGGTAAACAATGGCACACTGACTGTGAATGGTGCGTTGGGCCGCTCGGGCCGGGCGTACGCGTCTGGGATGAATTACGATTACGAGAGGAATTACAATCTCCGAACCAATATTTTACGAAAAACGTTACGAACTCCGATGACTACAAATACCAGGGGTCCACTGTACCTCCTGGGCGGTGCTGTCTACCAACCTACTACCACAGGACAGTAGTACCTCCTGGGTGGTGCTGTCTACCAACCTACTACCACAGGACGGTAGTACCTCCTGGGCGGGGCTGTCTACCAACCTACTACCACAGGATGGTAGTACCTCCCTGGGTGGTGCTGTCTACCAACCTACTACCACAGGACGGTAGTACCTCCTGGGCGGGGCTGTCTACCAACCTACTGCCACAGGATGGTAGTACCTCCTGGGCAGTGCTGTCTACCAACCTACTACCTTTGTCTCTTTTTTTGTTGTTGTCATTTTTGAGAGACAGTGAGGTTGAAGCAGTAGAGTCAGTTCTCTTATAAAGTTTGTCTGTATAAAGTTTTTCATAAACATGATTGAAAAGTACATTCAGAATTGAATAGGACGTGGAAATGAATTTATATCACCTTTTATCAGTCACATTTATGAAAAACGGCAATGTGCATAGTAACTTTAAAAGCCGACATTACAATAAGAGACCTGGCTTCTGAAACACAGCCCAAATCAGAAACAAAATTTATTATGAAGGCAGAATGTAGGTCTAATGGGTTGTAAATTCACAGGACGTCCAGAAACCTAATCCATGCAAATTTTGGAGTCAAACTATAGCACTAAAAACACTTGTATTTACTTAAGACACATGTATTTGCTTAAGACACGCATGTATTTGCTTAAGACATGTGATATCATTACTTCTTTAACAGTTTATATGATGAGTCAGACTGTTGGTGCTGCTGACATGTAAGACAGTCTAGCTCTGCTCTGCTCATTGTGTAACCATTAAAGAAATATGCTTTGCAAGAGTCCAGAACTTTGGATTATAGTCAGCTCTATTATACAGCTCTATTTAGAGCAATGTTTCAGAAATGCTCTTGAAACGATACATCCAGAATTAAATAATGCAAGCATAGGCTTTCATAGTTCCTGCTATTCAATATTGGATGAACTGTTTCAATTGCAGTTACAGACCGCGCTGTATAACCCTTGTGGTTTAGCGTTTCTTTTGATTATAATAATAATAATGCAGTTACAGAAAATCACACAGTGTAGAAGAATTTTTATGAGAGTTCACTGTGTATGTGATATTGACTGCCTTCTTTGTGTTCTAATTTAGTGGATTGTTTTATATTTTATGTAAGAATTGATGCACTGCAGTAGGCCTGCTGTACATTGCAGCAGGCCTACTGTACACTTTTCACTCAGTTTATACTTAATAAGAGCCATGTGCAACACTTGGCTGGCTTTATTGAGGCACGGTTTCACCAGCGTAGCATTGTTGTTGAGTCGACCCTAGAGTTGACTAATATTGGTGACACTGGAAGAGGTAGAGCTGAGGTTATACACCAGCTGCATCTCTTTGTTTACAAACAACTATACAGGTGGTACTCGACTTACGTTGGTATGTTGTGAGAACGCGTCGTAAGTTGAAAATATCGTAAGTCGAAAATGAATTTGATATGATAAATAAGTAAATAAAGAACTACTGTTACTAAATAAATAAACAAATAATTACTGTAACTAACTAAATACGTACCAGTATTGAAAAGTAAATGAATGAATAGAAGTTAGAGACTTACAGTCTTTATGCTGGGTAATTATCTTGGACTTACTGTCTTCATGCTGGGTATGCTGCATAATCCTGCGGGTTTAGCGCTCCCCTTGATTATAAAATAATAATTCATGCTGGGTAATTATCTTGGACTTACAGTCTTCATGCTGGGTAATTATCTTTAGTTTCATCTCCAAAGTAATTACTTTTACACCATCGTAAAGTTGAAATACCTTAAGTCGCACTATCGTAAGTCAAGGAACACCTGTAATCTGATATACACCAGCCACATCTTTGTTTAGAAACAACGATCTATAATTTCATTTTCAGTTTCCTGAACTGTTGTAACTTTTTCATACCTAAAATGCAGTTTGAATTCACATGCAGCGCATACACTAGAGTTTTACTGTGGTGAGTGTGATGGTGTTGTATTTACTGTTGTAAGTGTGGTGCAGTGATGTTAATCTTAAATCTTGCCAGCGTTGCACATGCATCTTATTGACCGTCAGAACTGAGTACCATCAGTATATTGATGACTGAGTTGCAATATATGGAAAACATTTTTCTGGCCATGATTATCCTAAATCAGAGTGCAAGCACAGTAAGTTGACTAAATCAGAGTACAAGCACAGTAAGTTGACTAAATCAGAGTACAAGCACAGCAAGTTGACTAAATCAGAGTACAAGCACAGTAAGTTGACTAAATCAGAGTACAAGCACAGTAAGTTGACTAAATCAGAGTACAAGCACAGCAAGTTGACTTTAATCTGCTGTATAAATTACTAAATGCTGGCAGCAAGGTGCTAGTAACTTCCCCTGTTTAAATTACTAAATGCTAGGAGCAAGGTGCTAGTAACTTCTCCAGTATAAATTACTAAATGCTAGGAGCAAGTTGCTAGTAATTTCTGTATAAGTTACTAAATGCTATGAGTAAGTTGCTAGTAACTTCTGTATAAATTACTAAATGCTGGAAGCAAGGTGCTAGTAACTTCGGTATAAATTACTAAATGCTAGGAGCAAGTTGCTAGTAACCTCTGTATAAATTACTAAATGGTAGAAGCAAGGTGCTAGTAACCTCTCCTGTATAAATTACTAAATCTAAAAAGAAAAAAAAACTTTTCATGTCCTCTTTTTTCTGGTGTTGGTGTCTGGATGGGGGCTGGCCGCTGTCTTAAGCAACATCCCTCAGTCTCTTAACCTGACATAGTGACATAGTACTTATACAAACCACACAAGTGCAATACTGTAATGTTCTTGTACATCGGTGTACAGTGTTATCCTTCCCAGATATTGTTTATTTTCAGGAAATGCACAATGATTATATTACAGGATAATGTACTTAATATTAGGACATGTAGTTTTAAGGTTGGTGGTTTAGTATGTAAACTCGTACATATTACAGTGCATTCTGATATAATGGACTTTTAAAATTATGGGGACAATACACTGGTTAAGTCATACTTTTAACACATTTCTGTCAATTTTTGCAATAAATCTATAAATTAAGTGTACAGAAGTATATTACATGTACACTAAGGTGTGTAAGAGCATTGTATCGAGGGTTCACTGTAGCCTTAAGGTGTACAAATAACCCAGTCATCTCTTGTAAGCAGTGATAGAAACTTGTTTTGTCGATTACTTATGAAAATTGACTTTGTCACTGAGCAGTTGTGAGTGGAAAATGGACTAGTGACTGTTGTTCATGGGTTGGGAGGGTTGTTCAGGTTTGTGGGTCACTAGTACTAACAATCTGCTGACCAGGCAGGTTACAGTGGTCATGTAGGCCTGTGGGTCGTTAATAATTGTAACAACCTGGTTGACTTGGCAGTCAGCAAGGGGACTACCTGTAACCTGGGAGTAACCTGGTCACAGATACAATACAGTCAGGTCTTTTATAATAAAACTGACTGTATACAGCAGAGCTTTATAAGAGAACTTACTATATAGAGGAGCTTTATAAGATCTTACTACAGGAGGCCCTCCACATTCGCGAGGGTTAGGGGATCAAGAACTTCGCGAATCTTGAAAATTCGCGAATGTTTGGTGCGCAGATATGATGTAGGGAAATACTATAATAATACAGTGGACCCCGAGTAACGAACACCCGGAAATCGTACAATTATGTAAGTATAATATTGTAAGTGCTTGTGGAAGTGTATTTTTGAGGGTCTGAAATAGACTAACCTACGTGACATTATTCCTTAAGGGAGTAAATTCGTTCGGTAATGGCACTTGAGCAGGCTTCTGGAATGAAGTTTTTACATTACTCGGGGGTCCACTGTATTGTACTGTAGCGTTCGCGAATGTGTTGATGCGCAAATATATTGTAGGAAATACAGTGGACCCCAGAAATCGAACATTCTTCATTCCAGAATGCTGTTCAAATGCTGTTACCGAACGAATTTATTCCTATAAGGACTAATGTAAATTAGATTAGGCCATTTCAGACCCCAAAAAAATACACTTACAAAAGCACTTACAATAATAAACTTACATAATAGGTCGAGTTGGGAGGCGTTCGATTTCCGGGGTCCACTGTATAATAATAGCATTTACTTAGCCTAACAATATTGCTTTGTTAACCTATTGAACCACTGAACAATCATAAAACACATGAAAACATCGTAAAATTTTGTATACATATATGTACATGTTATGATCG
Organism: Cherax destructor; assembly: GCA_009830355.1. Taxonomy (NCBI): domain Eukaryota; kingdom Metazoa; phylum Arthropoda; class Malacostraca; order Decapoda; family Parastacidae; genus Cherax; species Cherax destructor. The sequence continues at coordinate 30,813 of WNWK01008838.1, read as the reverse complement.
GGCGGCTGGCATTCACAAATGTTCGAAGCTCGCGAAAGTGGAGGGCTAGCTGTATATATAGGAGCTTTATAAGAGAACTGAATGTATAAAGAAGAGCTTTATAAGAGATCTGATTGTATATAGGGGAGCTTTATAAGAGGACTGACTGTAGAGCCTGGGATACGCTTTTTTGTAATCTTTCAATGATTTGTTGCGAGAAATAAAATTTATATGAATTTTCTAAAAGGTCCTTTCTTTTGCTACTTTTTATTCCTTAATTCAAGGCTTTTGTGTTTTATTTATCCCTGTCACTTTCTGGTTTGTTGACCCATGTTAGTGATGCCTGGCTCCCTCACGTAGACCTGAGTCTGGAGCTCAGCTCGCTCAGATGAGCTGTGAGTGGTAAACTTAGGCCTCAGTATGAGAGAATGGGTCTGTGGTGTGTGTGTGCTATATACAAAAAAGGTCCTGCATCATGCAGTGCATGATGGGAAAAGCAAAATAATGACCTTGTGTTTGGTTTAAAATAGCAAATTTCAGGGGTTTTCTAGGATGGTTTTTATGATTTTATTGACTTTCTTGGTTTTTGCTTGATAGGATGGAAGATATTGAATTAGAGAAGAATTTGGTTGGTTTCAGGAATGGAAGCTGCTTGAAATTTGCCTCAAATTTGTAGAAATGTTTGATTTTTGAGAATTATTGTGAGGATTGTGAGGCCAGGGTTATTAATTGGTCTGATTTAATTACTTAAATACACACACAAAAAGAAGAAACCCATTTACCATTATTCATTCAATTACTGTTATGGCAGAAGCTTGATGACATCACTGTTCGGATGACACTGAATTGTGACTCATCCTTCAGAATACAGACTACTTCCCACCTCCAGAACTGTAACATCCTCACTCATCCTTCAGAGTACAGGCACTGTACTTCCCACCTCTAGAACGGTAACATCCTCACTCATCCTTCAGAGTACAGGTACTGTACTTCCCACCTCCAGAACTGTAACATCCTCACTCATCCTTCAGAGTACAGGTACTGTACTTCCCACCTCCAGAACTGTAACAGCCCCACTCATCTTCAGAGCCCTCAAGAAAGGTTCCTTGATGCTGGTGAGGGGCTCTTTATCTAGGGAATTGGATCTGTGCTCCGGTTCCCTGAATTGAGCCACCCCATTTGCGCTGTATAATCCTATTAGTGTTCCCCCATGATTATAATAATAATCATCCTTCAGAGAACAAGCACTGTAATTCCCACCTCCAGATCTGTAACATCTTCATTTATTCTTTCCAGGTTGGTTTAGCGCTTCTGTTTAATTATAATAATAATCTTTCCAGGTTGGATCAACTAAACAAGTTCAAGATGTTGCAACGTTTCTCTCACTCCGAGTGGAAGGGTTGGCAGGAGTTGACCTGTTTGATGGAGCACAGTTGAAGGTGAAAAAGAAGTTAAGTGATGGAGTCTACCTCAACTATTGTCTGAGTGTCAGAAGCAAAGTTGATGGTCAGCGGACCTTACTGTCTCGTATTGCTTTCACTAGCACCTAGTACCTCTACCACTACTAGTACCACTACTTTTATCACTACTAGAATCATTACTACTACCACTACTAGATCCACTACAAATACCACTACTAGAACCTATTATGCAGGTGTAGATATGGCCTGCACACCTGGCTGTAATGCAACAACCACTTAGGAAATAGCAAAAAGACAGAATAAATTAATATATTTCCTTCACTACAAATAACATATAGCCTATGTACAGTGAGGCAGATGCAAGCACATGCCAAGGTAAACTGTGACGACCAGCAGGGAAGGCAGGTCTGCCAAAATTGTTTCATGAGTGTACCACATCGCTTCAGAGCTTTGGTGCCCTTCCTTGTGATTGGCTGGTTGAACCAAGGTGCTGGTATAATGACGGGGCTCGTGATCGTTAAACCCTTAGCACTTGGTTCACTGGTCAGGAGGCATGCCTATATGGGTGTCACATACACCGAATAAAATGCAATATACTCTTAGCATGCCACATGTATTCTGGTATATACAGAGAAAGATCGCAGTCAGCAGGACTTGATACTGCTACTGAGATGGTCAAGATTCCCAGGCAGCACTCTTATCCACTCAGCCATGAATGCCACATAAGCTGGGCAGCCTGGTTCACAAGCCATGTTTCTTTCCCAGCCTGGGCATGCCAGTGAGCCTCAAACATGGATTCAAGCTATTTCAATCTCCTCCTGTATGTTCTGACCTCACAAGTGATTTTTATATCAATGGACCACACAGAAAGTTTAATACCTTTCCCTGAAATCTCATACCCCAGATATTAAAAAAAATCTGGTTTTTAACACTGACTTGTTCAGTACTAGATTATGTTCTTGTAAAATCTTAAACATCTGCCAGAGTCTGGCATCATGCTCAGCTTCTGTGGCACCACATATTATGATTAAGGATGCCACACCATCCAGTCTAACAAACAATTGGGATATAAAGTTTTGGAAGATACCAGGAAATGAGGAAATTCCAAAAGGTAGTTTTCTATATTTTAAAAGTCCCATATGAGTACGTATTAATTACTAAAATTACTAGTGTTAGTTTGATATCTTTATTATGTACCCCATACCCATCCTGTGGGCGGTAGTCAAAAGATTACAGAGGTACATAATGGGTCCAGGGACTGGACCTCAAAGTTTAAATAGCTGAGCAAGTTACAAAGGTAAAGAACTCAGTTGGATCTGGTCACAATCATGACAAGTTACAAAGGTATTTGCAGAATACAGAGGTATATAAAGGGTCCAGAGACTGGGCCCCAAAGTTTTGATAGCTGAACAAGGTACAAAGGTAATGAATTCACTAGTTACAAGGTAATGAATCATGTAAGTAAGTAAATTTACATACGTCTGTACATGGTTGCAATCATGAACAAATTATAAAGCAATGAGCAATCTATTAGTCTACACCCGGCCACAACTGTAATGAGTTATTGGTGAAAATTTTAATTGTTGGGTCACACACACACACATACATATACACACACACACATACACATACACACGCCGATGGCATGGTGGCTAGCGCTCTTGCTTCACGCACGGAGGGCCCGGGTTCAATTCCCGGCGGGGCCGAAACATTTCGAAGTGTTTCGTTACACACACACACACACATACATACAACAGGCCTAGTGTCTAAGCGACATGTGCCTAGGACAAAATGGTAACTAACACGCCCCGATGGCATGGTGGCTAGCGCTCTTGCTTCACGCACGGAGGGCCCGGGTTCAATTCCCGGCGGGGCCGAAACATTTTGAAGTGTTTCGTTACACACACACACATACATACAACAGGCCTAGTGTCTAATCGACATGTGCCTAGGACAAAATGGTAACTAACACATATATACATATACACACACACACACACACGCACATAAAACAAGCCACTAGTGTTAGTACTAGTGTTACTACTAGTGTTAGTACTAGTGTTACTACTAGTGTTAGTACTAGTGTTACTACTAGTGTTAGTACTAGTGTTACTACTAGTGTTAGTACTAGTGTTACTACTAGTGTTAGTATTAGTGCTACTACTAGTGTTAGTACTAATATTACTATTAGTGTCACTACTAGTGTTGTACATGTGTTTTATTCATTAGTAAAATCATCCAGGTGTTGTACATGTGTCTTATTCATCAATAGACACCCAGGTGTTGTACATGTGTCTTATTCATCAATAAAGACACCCAGGTGTTGTTGTACATGTGTCTTATTCATCAATAAAGACACCCAGGTGTTATACGTCTTATTCATCAATAAAAACACATAGATGTTGTACATGTGTCTTATTCATCAATAAAGACACCCAGACTGGGCCCCAAAGTTTTGATAGCTGAACAAGGTACAATGGTAATTAATTCACTAGTTACAAGGTAATGAATCATGTAAGTAAATTTACTTACGTCTGTACATGGTTGCACTCATGAACAAATTATAAAGCAATGAGCAATCTATTAGTCTACACCCAGCCACAACTGTAATGAGTTATTGGTGCAAATTGTCTCTGGACCCTATATATACCTCTGTAATCTGCAAATACCTTTGTAACTTGTCATGATTGTGACCATCTGAGTTCATTACCTTTGTAACTTGCTCAGCTATCAAACTTTGAGGTCCAGTCCCTGGACCCATTATGTACCTCTGTAATCTTTTGACTACCGCCCACAGGATGGGTATGGGGTGCATAATAAAGATATCAAACTAACTAAAAGACACCCAGGTGTTGTACTTGTGTCTTATTCACCAATAAAGTCACCCAGGTGTTGTACATGTGTCTTATTCACCAATAAAGTTACCCAGGTGTTGTACATATTTCTTATTCATCAATAAAGACACCTAAATACTTCTAGAAATGATAGACTAGCTAGCTAGGAGAGTTGTAAAGTGTTGTAAGATGACCACCACCATGAAGATCTGTGTAGTCTGCAGAAAGGGTCACGGACGAAAGTATGCCTGGATTGCTTGCAATCTCTGTGGGCAATGGTCCCATGGGGTGTGCAGGGATTTTAAACCAGAGACTACATCTGATATAAAATCAAGAGAAATGTTTTTGGGTCTGCCCAAATGAGATACACCTGTATGAGAAAATTACATTTATATTAAAAGACAAGAACACCAACAAAAGATCCTTCTAGGAAGACATGTCAGCATGGTATGACAGCTGGGAAAATAAAATGGGTGGGTTGGAAGGGGCTGTCTTGGAAGACAGTGCTCCTGAGGGTGCTAGTGTTGTCCTGGAGGACAGTGAATCAAAAGGCGATATTGGCCCTGGGGATGATGCCTCAGGGAATAGTGTTGACACACTACCAGCAAAACCTGATGGAAGCCAGTAGGCTGAGGTCAGTGGTCACGTGTGGTCATACCTGTCCTAAGCTGTCTGGGAATTAGCGTGGGGTGATACCGAGCACATGGCTCACTGCAGTGTTTTAGAATCTCAGGTTGAAGTGTTGAAGAAGGAGGTTCTACTTCTTCAGGAGGAAAATAGGAGGCTGAAGCTTCGCCTAGATGGGTGTGGGAGTGAGTGTGAGATGGTTGGAGCTGGTAAGGAGGAAATGGTTACCAACAGTGAAAGTGGCAGCCGCTTTAAGTGGCAAGTGGTTCACAATTCAGGAAGAAGGAAGATAAGGAAGGTTAACAGAGAAGATGTGAAGGTAGGAAATCGATTCTCTGTTCTCCAGGACGAGTGTACTTCAGTGGTTAGCGAGTGGCGAGTGGTACCCAGTAATGGGAGGAGCATCAAAATAAGGAAAGTTAAGAGAGAAGATTTGAAGGTAGGAAATAGCTTCTCTGTTATTCAGGATGAGTGTACTTCAGTGGGCAGTGAAGGTAAAGGTACTACTTCCCCTGCTAATAGAGGTAAGAGAATTCTTGTGGTAGGTGACTCACAGGTAAGATATATGAACCGTGCTTTCTGTAATAGGAATAAGAAGGTGAGAGAGAGGGTGTGCTTCCCTGGAGCTGGTGTTGGTGACATAGTCAACAGGTTGGATAATATCATGTCAGGTAATGGGAACAAGCCCATTATCTGTCTCAGTGCTGGTGGAAATGATATTGGGAAGGGTAGGAGAGAAGAGTTGCTAGATAAGTACAGGTCAGCTATAGAGCTAATTAAGTCCAAGGGAGGGGTCCCAATTATATGTAGCATCTTGCCTAGAAGGAGAGTGGGAAATGAATGGTTGTCTAGGGCAATTGGTGTAAATTGCTGGCTAGACAGATACTGCAAGGAACTTGCAGTCCCATTTATTGACAACTGGGACAACGTTTATGGCAAACATGATATGTATACAAGGGATGGGGTACATCTCTCTGGGACAGGGGTGGAAGCACTTGCCAACTCGATTGAGAGGGCCATTGCTGACATGCCTAGGATTTTAAACTGATAGAGGATAGAGGTATGGGTGTATGTGGGAAACAGTCAGTTTGCAACACTAAGGCTGAAAACAGTAAATTTATAAAAGAAATTCATCATAAATTTACAAATAAAGACAATGGATCAGGTCAGCAAACAAAGGGAGACAGTAGAGGGAAACAAGAGACTAGCTCCCTTAAGGCTTACTATACTAATAGCAGGAGTGTAAGAAATAAGATAGATGAGTTAAGATTAATTGCAAGTGCAGGAAACATAGAGATATTATTGCTATAACAGAGACCTGGCTCAATCTGAAAGATAGAGAGTTGCCTTCTGAAAGTCACATACAAGGCTATAAATTATTCCACACTGATAGGGTCAACAGGAAGGGTGGTGGAGTAGCGATGTATGTCAGAGACAATTTAAACTGTTGTGTTAGACAAGATATAAAATTAGAAGCATCAGCCACTGAATCTGTTTGGTTACAGCTTCTTGAAGGCCGTGTAAAACTTATCTTGGGTGTGATTTACAGGCCCCCAAATCTTGATAGGGAGTGCAGTAAACTTCCATGGGATGAAATTCGTAAGGCATCTGCATATGAAAATGTTGTGCTAATGGGAGATTTCAACTTTAGACAAGTTGACTGGAGCAATTTGACAGGAAATTTAGAGTCAAGTGACTTTCTTGATACGATTCAGGATTGTTTTTTGAAACAGATGGTGACAGAACCAACTAGAGGAAATAACCTGCTAGACTTGGTTCTTGCCAGCAGGGAATCGCTAATTAATAATCTTGAGGTCAATGATGAGCTTGGGGAAAGTGATCACAAATCACTCAGTTTTAATATATCATGGAATTACCCTAATAATGACAATCAAGTCTCTGTCCCTGACTTCCGCCTGGCTGATTTCATAGGACTGAAAAATTACCTGGGTGGGCTGAACTGGAATGACCTGACAGTGGGTCAGGTAGGTGGTGATTGCCAATATGACGTTTTCCAGAGAATAGTTCTAGCTGCTCAGACAACTTACGTTCCTAATAAGGAAATCAGATCAAACAAAAATGATCCTAAATGGATGAACAATAGATTAAAACATCTCATTGGTCAAAAGAGAGGCATATAAAGCGAATCAAAAGAGGAGAGGGGCAATTAAGTAATCAATATATTCAGTTAAAGAGAGAAATAAAAAGGGAATAAGAAAAGCAAAAAGAGACTATGAGGTTAAAGTTGCAAGAGAATCGAAAACTAACCCAAAAGGATTTTTCAGGTATACAGAAGTAAGATTAGGGACAAGATAGGCCCACTCAAAAGTTACTCAGGTCAGCTCACCGTCAGTGATAAGGAAATGTGTAGAATTTTTAACACTTACTTCCTCTCAGTTTTTACACAGGAAGATACTAGCGATATTCCAGAAATAATAAATTATGTAGACCAGGACGATAGTAAACTATGCACGATCAGGTTCACAAGTGACATGGTCCTTAGACAAATAGATAAATTAAAACCTAACAAATCCCCAGGCCCTGATGAACTGTATGCAAGGGTTCTAAAGGAATGTAAAGAGGAGCTTAGCAAACCTATGGCTAATCTTTTCAACATATCACTGCAAACTGGCATGGTGCCAGATAAGTAGAAAATTGCAAATGTAATACCTATTTTCAAAGCAGGAGACAGGTCCTTAGCTTCGAACTATAGACCAATAAGCCTAACCTCCATAGTGGGAAAATTTATGGAATCAATAATTGCCGAGGCAATTCGCAGCCATCTTGAAAAGCATAAATTAATCAACGAATCTCAGCACGGTTTTACAAAAGGGCGTTCCTGCCTTACAAATTTAATAACTTTTTTCACTAAGGTATTTGAGGAGGTAGATCATGGTAATGAATATGATATTGTGTATATGGACTTTAGTAAGGCTTTTGATAGAGTCCCACATCAGAGACTATTGAGGAAAATTAAGGCACACGGAATAGGAGGAGAAATTTTTTCCTGGATAGAGGCATGGTTGACAAATAGGCAGCAGAGAGTTTGCATAAATGGGGAGAAATCAGAGTGGGGAAGCGTCACAAGTGGTGTTCCACAGGGGTCAGTATTGGGCCCCTTGTTGTTCACAATCTACATAAACGACATAGATGAGGGAATAAATAGCGACATAAGCAAGTTTGCCGATTCCACCAAAATAGGCCGTCCAATTCATTCAAATGAGGACATTAGAGCACTCCAGAAAGATTTGAATAGACTGATGCAGTGGTCGGAGAAGTGGCAGATGCAGTTTAATATAGATAAATGCAAAGTTCTAAATATTTTACAGGACAATAACCATGCCACATATAAACTAAATAATGTAGATCTTAATACTACTGATTGCGAAAAGGATTTAGGAGTTCTGGTTAGCAGTAATCTAAAACCAAGACAGCAGTGCATAAGTGTTCGCAATAAAGCAAACAGAATCCTTGGCTTCATATCAAGAAGCATAAATAATAGGAGTCCTCAGGTTGTTCTTCAACTCTATATATCCTTGGTTAGGCCTCATCTAGATTATGCTGCACAGTTTTGGTCACCGTATTACAGAATGGATATAAATGCTCTGGAAAACGTACAAAGGAGGTTGACTAAGTTGATTTCATGTATCAGAAATCTTCCCTATGAGGATAGACTGAGGGCCCTGAATCTCACTCTCTAGAAAGGCGTAGAATTAGGGGGATATGATTGAGGTATATAAATGGAAAACAGGAATAAATAAAGGGGATGTAAATACGTGCTAAAAATATCTTGAAACAGGACTCGAAGCAATGGCTTTAAGTTGGATAAATTCAGATTCAGAAGGGATATAGGAAAGCATTGGTTTGGTAATAGAGTTGTCGATGAGTGGAACAAACTCCGAGTACAGTTATAGAGGCTAAAACGTTGTGTAGTTTTAAAAATAGGTTAGATAAATAATGAGTGAGGTGCGGGTGGGTGTGAGTTGTACCTGACTAGTTTGTCTACTAGGTCAGATGCCGTGCTCCTTCCTTAAGTGAATGTACCTGACCTGGCTTGGGTCGGGCATTGGCTTAAGCCGGTGGAGACTTGGACCTGCCTCGCATGGGCCAGTAGGCCTGATGCAGTGTTCCTTCTTTCTTATGTTCTTATGTTCTTATGTTCAATCACAAACAGAACTCAATCTGTTCTATGCCTTGGGTATCTGCAGGCAGGATATCTAGTAAAACAGGTGGGACATGCACCTTTGACCATCCCAAAAATCCGCACCCACTTGACAACAGGAGAGTGCAACTTCCCTTCCTGTAACTTATTTCACCCAAAATTTGTCACTCGTCATCCATGAAAGAAAATGCAACTAGGCTACATCACCTAAAGGGACAAGAAGACAGACCAGCCAGACTATGGGAAACAAAAAGGGGAGCCACTAACCCTCCAGGAAGAGTTTTCAAGAGCCAGGAGGAAAAAGACTGGCAAGAAATGACATCAGTCTTACACCAACTGAAAACACTTCTGGAGCAGAGGCACAGTCATTGGCCTCCACCCCAGAACAACAGATATTAGAGCCAGCAAATAAACCCCCTAAAATTCCACCAATATAACGACATTTGTCTTTGCAAACATACAGGGTCTAAAGCCGCAAACAAACAAAATCCCTTACATCAAGGGACTGCTCACGGAGTCAAATGCAATGTTTGCAGCATTCACAGAGACCCACAAAAGGATCATTTTGACAACGAAATATGGATCCCAGGTTATAACCTATTCAGATGCGACAGACCAAACCCAGAAAAAGGGGAAAGAGTCCGGAGTGTGAAAAGGGGCCAATATTTTGGGAAATGAAGGGGGGAAGGGCAAGAAATTGAAAAATATCAAATTTAAAACAAGGAATCTTAAGGAGAAAAAAATCACAGGGAAAAAATTTAAAAAAAAAATCTTCTTCTCTTATGCAAATCAAAAGGGAAAAACAACACCCCTATTGGGCCCTCTTGGGGAGGTGGGACATACACAGATGACACCAAGAAATGGTGAATTTAAAGCCCCCAAAACGACTCAGTGTTCAAAAAGCCCTGAGCAACAAAAAAGAATTTTTTTTTAACGAAAAAAAAATTTTTTAATCTAAAAAAACTCGGATATTTTCTAACCCCAAAGTTTTAAAAAAAGGGAAAAATGACATCCCCCTTGACTCCCCCAAACCCCCAACTCATGGAACTCCGTGTTCTTTAAGAATTGAAAGGGCCCCTATCGCGTCCCTTTTAGCATTCTATGGGGGGGGGAATGGACACGGGGGGCACCCCAAACACTAAAAACAAAAAGACATAGCCCCATTTAAAAAAGGGGGCGTAAAGCAATTCCAAAGAACTACAAACCGATACACAAACATCCCATATAAAAATCTTTGAAAGGGTTCAAAAACAAGATCGCCAACCACCTAGATCCCACCCAAAAACCCGGGGGAACGGGGGTTTTGAAAAGGTCGCTCCTGCCGTCCCAGCTCCTGGACCACAAAGGTTTCCTGGATTTTTTGAGGATAAACAAAATCAAAGTGATAAACGATTTAAAAATTTTCGACAAGTAAAAACCCTGGGTAATAGCACAAAAATCGTGATAAAAAAAAGGGGGAAAAATTTAATGGATCTATAACTTCCACAAATAGAACACAAAGAGTAATAGTAAACAGAGTAAAGTCCCAGGCAGCCACGGTGAAAGTTCTGTTGCACAAGGCACAGTACTAGCTCCCATTCTATTCCTTTGTGGATGACACCCGGATTGCCATGGCAGTGACCTCCATTGAAGACACTGCAAAACTCCAAGCGGACATCAACCAAATCTTCAAATGGGTCACTCAAAAAAATGAAGTTCAACGAGGATAAATTTCAACTACTCAGATATGGAAAACTTGAAGAAATAAAAAATGTGTCAAGGTATACGACAAATTCTAACAATATAGCGAAAAAGAAATGTGAAGGACTTGGGAATGATAATGTCAGAGGATCTCACCTTCAGACCACAACAATGTATCTACCTCATCGCCTAGGAAAGGATAGATGTAATGGATAATGAGAACCTTCAAAACTAGGGACGCCAAGCCCATGATGACACTCTTCAAATCCCTTGTTCTCTCAAGGCTGGAATACTGCTGTACACTAATGGCCCCTTCAAGGTTGGAGACACTGCAGACCTGGAGTGTACAGGCTTTCACAGCACACATAAGTACGATTAAGCACCTAAATTACTGGGAACGGTTGAAGGTCTTTGATCTGTATTCCCTGGAACGCAGGCGAGAGAGATACATGATAATATACACTTGGAAGGTCCTGGAGAGGGATTGGTACCAAACCTGCACACGAAAATCACTCCTATGAAAGCAAAAGACTCGGCAGGAGATGCAACATTCCCCGATGAAAAAGCAGGGTGCCACTAGTACACTGAGAGACAACACCACAAGTGTCACAGGGCCCAAGACTGTTCAACTGCCTCCCAGCATATACATTGAGTGGATTACCAATAGACCCTGGCTGTCTTCAAGCACTGGTGGCACCTAAAGTCAATACCTGACAACTTGGGAAACATGTGCGTTCGTACGTCAGTTTGCGTGCGCCGGCAGTAACAGCCTGGTTGATCAGACCCTATGATCCACCATGAGGCCTAGTCTCAGACCGACCGCAGGGGCGTTGACCCCGAAACCCTCTCAGGTAAACTCAGGTAACCCATTGGAATTGATATGGAGAGACTGGTAAAAGAAAGGTCTTGACCCCAGACATCTGGAGGGCATTCGGGGATCAACGCCACCGCGGCCCGGTCTATGACCAGGCCTCCCCAGTGGATCAGGGCCTGATCAACTGGGCTGTTACTGCTGTCCGCACGTAGTCCAACATACAAACCACAGCCCGGCTAGTCCGGCACTGACTTTAGGTATCTGTCCAGCTCCCTCTTGAAACCAGGGTCTATTGGTAATTCACCTTATGACTGGTTGGAGATTGTTGAACAGTCTTGGGCCTAATACTGTTTCTCTTAGTGTATTAGTGGCGCCCTACTTTTCACTGGGGTATGTTGCATCGCCTGCTAAATCTTTTCTTTTTCATAGGAGTGATTCTGTAATCGAATTAGTGACTAGTCCTCTGCAATTCTCCAGGTGTAGATTATGATGTATCTCGCCTGCACTACAGTGAGTACAAGTAAAGTGCTTACAAGCATTCCAAGTAGTTAAGGTGTTTAATGGAACTTATACGTGCAGTAAAGGTTCTCTGTACATTCTCTAGATCTGCGATTTCACTTGCCTTGAATGGAATATTAATGTACAGCAATATTCCAGCCTAGAGAGAACAAGTGATTTAAAAGGATCATCATTGGCTTGGCATCTCTTGTCTTGAATGTTTCTCATTATCCATCCTATCATTTTTCCTCGCAGATGTGATAGTGGCACAGTTGTGATCATGAAGGTGAGATCCTCAGACATTACCACTCCCAGGTCCTTCACATTACTTTTCCACTCTAGTGTGATTAGAGTTTGTAGTATACTCAATTCTAGCTATTATTTCCTCCAGTTTTCCATAACGGAGTAGTTGGAATTTGTCTTCATTGAACATCATATTCTCCATTGCCCACTGGAAAACTTGGTTTATATCTTCTTGGAGATTTGCCGTGTCCTCAATGGATGACACTCTCATGCAGATCCTAGTATCGTCTGCAAAGGATGATACTGATTGCTATGGTTTACATCTCTGTCTAAGTCTAATATGAGTATAAGGAACAGGATAGGTGCGAGTACTGTGCCTTGTGGAACAGAGCTCTTCACTATGGCAGCTTCCGATTTAATTCTAGTTACCACCACCCTTTGTGTTCGATTGGTTAGAAAGTTGAAGATCCATCTGTCTACTTTACAGTTATCCCTTTAGCACGCATTTTGTGTGCTATTACACCATGATCGCACTTGTTAAGGTTTTGCAAAATCTCTGTATACTACATCTGCATTCTGTTTGTTTTCAAGTGCATCCAAGACCACCACTTTGATATACCTTTGAAGAGTTTCGAGAGTTTCTCTACTCTCTGAGCCCGGCCATGGGCCAGGCTCGTCTGATGCTGCCTGGTCAACCCAGGCTGTTGCTGCTGGAGGCCCGGTGCCCCACATATTCATCACACCCTGGTTGATCTGGCCCATATCATAGTGGTCAATAGTTGCGAGAGGCAGGAACGACCTGCTCTGAAACCATGTTGCCCTGGATTGTGCAATTGTTGGGAATCCAAGTGGTTTGCGATCCTGCTCTTAGAACTCCTCCCAAAAAATTTTATGGTGGGGGTCTATAGTTTCTAGCTGTTGCTTTGCCCTTTATGGGTGACTGGAATCTCACCCGTGTCTATGCTAATTCTCCATAGCATCCTTAAGAGCCCGTGAGTGGGGTTTCTTGCAGTTCTTAATGAGCACAGAGTTCCACGAGTCTAGGCCTGGGCTGAGTGCATGGGCATCTTGTCAATGGCATTTTGAAAGTCTAGTAGCATATGAAATAAAAAAAACATTGTAATAAACGACTGTTACCTCATAAAAATACCAGTGTCACAGACACCTAAATAACATACCAGTGTACACCAGACACCTCATAACATACCAGTGTCACACAGACACCTCATAACATACCAGTGTCACACAGACACCCCCAAACCCGTGTCACCGGGCACCTCATAACATACCAGTGTCACACCAGACACCTCATAACATACCAGTGTCACACCAGACACCTCATAACATACCAGTGTCACACCAGACACCTCATAACATACCAGTGTCACACCAGACACCTCATAACATACCAGTGTCACACCAGACACCTCATAACATACCAGTGTCACACCAGACACCTCATAACATACCAGTGTCACCCCCAGACACCTCATAACATACCAGTGTCACACCAGACACCTCATAACATACCAGTGTCACACCAGACACCTCATAACATACCAGTGTCACACCAGACACCTCATAACATACCAGTGTCACACCAGAACCTCATAACATACCAGTGTCACCAGACCTCATAACATACCAGTGTCACCCCCAGACACCTCATAACATACCAGTGTCACAGGGGGCCCTCATAACATACCAGTGTCACACCCAGACCCTCATAACATACCAGTGTCACACCAGACACCTCATAACATACCAGTGTCACACCAGACACCTCATAACATACCAGTGTCACACCAGCCCCTCATAACATACCAGTGTCACACAAAACCCTCATAACATACCAGTGTCACACCAGACACCTCATAACATACCAGTGTCAAAAGACACCTCATAACATACCAGTGTCACCAGACACCTCATAACATACCAGTGTCACACAGACACCTCATAACATACCAGTGCCCACCAACCTCATAACATACCAGTGTCACACCAGACACCTCATAACATACCAGTGTCACACCAGACACCTCATAACATATAAATGTCACACCAGACCTTTAACATATCAGTGTCACCCCAGACACCTCAGGTACATATTTCAGGTACAATAGTCTATTTTCAGGTACATAGTCGCAGGTGATGAAAGCCAGTAGGTAATTCTGGTGACCAGAACTTGCCGCTCCCCCTCTAACAGTGTCCTCATATCAAGCAGGAAGAGAACACAAACAATGTACTTGGCCTTGCAAACATCACAAGTACAAAGCTGCTTTTCGAGTAACACGGTCTAGAGGAAAAGAGTTTCCCAGTTCTCTCTGCACTGTAGACCTGTCACCAGCACCACCCCTGCGAAAGTCTGCAACTCTCAAGCAGGTCTGCCTGGCGGAGCTCCTAGGTGTATCAGGGAGCTGGTGAACTCTCCAGTGTTGTATATAGGAGAGTCTCGTTGGCACTATCGGTCTAGCCGGCCCGGCAGTCAAACATCAGGTCTGATAGCGTAACCCCTTGACTGCCGGCCGTGGGTAACTACCTAACAACCATTGTTGTTAGGTAGGGGGCCGTAACAAGTGGCATATGAAAAGAAATATTTTGAATTTCTTTCAAATTCACTAATCGCTTTCAGCTTCTCTTGTTTCTCCTGGATACTGTATGGGTCCTTTAACTTAAGCTCAATATTTTCCACTTCCCTGGCTAGCTTCTTCCGTGTTTCAGATAATCTAGCATTCTTGAGGGCTCAGTGATTCTTCGCCTTCTTCTGTAGAGGGGCGTCTCTCTCAGTTTACTTCTCTTCTTTTCTTAGGGGAATACGCCTTGAACATCAGCTACCAAAGTTGATCTTTTCAACTCATCTAAAAATTAAGACATTTCTAAAATTTTCTCTTATACGTTTAAAAATATATTTTTTCATTTGTATTGAAATGAAATTTATAATTTTGTATCAAGAGAAACTTTGAAAACCTACTAACCTTATTACAACAAGCGCAATTTAATTTAGCCTAACCCAACTAAATATATTTTAGATACGTTAACATTAATTTAGTAATAAACAAACACAATGAAATATATTTTTTTTTCGTTATGTTCAGAATGATTTTGGCGAAATTATTGCATACACAAATTTTCACTTGTCTTATATGGCAAGGTGAGGCGTTGCTATTTAAGCCAAAATCGCAAATTTTACCTAATCAAACATATATATATATATATATATATATATATATATATATATATATATATATATATATATATATTATATATATATATATATATATATATATATATATATATATATATATATATATACACACATATATATATATGTCGTGCCGATTAGGTAAATATTAGCAAGAACTCATCTAAAATTAAGTCCTTTCTAAAATTTTCTCTTATACGTTTAAAGATATATATTTTTTATTTGTAGCAATGTAAGAATTTATAATTTTGTACCAAGAGAAACAGAAAACCTACCTAACCTTATTACAACAAGCGCAATTTAATTTAGCCCTAACCCAACTAAATATATTTTAGATACGTTAACATTAATTTAATAATAAACAAACACAATGAAATATATTTTTTTCGATTATATTCAGAATGATTTTGGCGAAATTATTGCATACACAAATTACTACTTATCTTATATGGCAAGATGAGCGTTGCTATTTAAGCCAAAATCCCAAGTTTTACCTAATCGGCACGACATGTATATATACACACACATATATATATATATACGTATATATATATATACATATATATTTTTATTTTTTTTTTATTAACACATCGGCCGATTCCACCAAGGCAGGGTGGCCCGAAAAAGAAAAAACTTTCATATCGCTGTTTCATGGCGGTTTTTAGTTTTCAATAGTTTTCAATAGTTTAATTTTCCTATGGTTTTAGTGTGAGTTAGTCACATACTCAAGTACAGTTTAATCTTCTTTTAACCTAAAAAACCCGTCATGAGGTGGGTTTTAAAGTTCCATGCCGAGGGAATTATAACTAGACTGGGCAGCTGCCCCTTAGTTCATTATACAGCTCTTCTTGATGGGTTAGACAAGTTCTTGAGTGGGAGTGCGTGGGTGTGACTTTGACCAGCCTGGCTTGGGCCAGTAAGGCCTGCTGTGATGCTCCTTCCTTATGGTCTTATGTTTCCATGCAATACCTTGAAGACGGCAAGTAAGACACAGGTGCAACATTTAAGAATCTTTATTACAAGAAACGTTTCACATACACAGTAGGATTCTTCAGTCGACTACAGAAGAATGAGCAGAAGCAGTAGAGATGTGAAGACGATGTCATCAGTCAATACCCTTGAAGGCGTAGTTTTGAGGTGGTCAGTCCCTCAGGCTGGAGAAGTTTTAATATAGTTTGGAACAATGTGAGAAGTTGAAGCAACAGTATGGGGGCTTATATACTGTCGGAAGGTGAGGCGCAGTCCTCTAGTAGAAGAAAAAGAATTTAATCATTGAGAGTCAAGTCCATCTCAAATGCATCTCTTCTCACTTGAAAAAGTTGTCCAAGGTGTTTTATGCACCAGGTGCGTCGTGTTGCAGCGCCTGACTCAACTGCACAAGAAGCCTACTGTGTAGGCGAAACGTTTCAGGAATAAAGATGATACCCAACTGTTGCTGATGTCTTATCAACCTGTCAGTATACTATTTTAATATTCAACTTGAGAAGACTTCTTATAGTCGACTTCAGACTTTACACACTGGTCTCAGACCGAGCCGCGGGGACGTTGACCACGAAACCACTCCAGGTATCTCAGGTATCCTACTAGAAAAAGACTTGGATTGTCATTGTCCTTAGCGATAGTAAATTTCCCAATGTTATTTTTAAGACTGAATATTCTTGTATATAATAAGAGCACGCCATGTCAGAAAGGCTGATCATTAATACCTGATAGACCTTTTGAAAGGATGATGCCAACTTACCATCAAACTATAATTAATGAACATGTTATTGTTGGATTTCATTACAATAAGTGGAAAATGCCTCATTTTAGAACAGTAATCATCAAACGCACACGTAGTAGCTGTCATGTGGCCTATAATCTTTCAAAGCTGGAATTCCTTAGTGGACGGAACGCTTTCATTGGAGCCTATTTGTGAGTTACTCAGAATGTATTATGAGAGTCGTCATGGGAACGTATTATGAGAGTCGTCATGGGAGCGTATTGTAGTCGTCATGGGAACGTATTATGAGGAGTCGTCATGGGAACGTATTAGGAGAAGTCGTCATGGGCACGTATTATGAGAGTCATGGAAACATGAGAGTCGTCGTAAGAGACGTATTATGAGATTCATGGGAACGTATTATGAAAGTCGTCATGGGAACGTATTATAAGTCGACATGGGAACGTATTATGAGAGTCGTCATGGGAACGTATTATGAGTCTTCGTGAGAACGTATTATGAGAGTCATCATGAGAACGTATTATGAAAGTCGTCATAGGAACGTATTATGAGAAAGTTGTCATGGGAAAGTATTATAAGGAATCATCGTGAAAACGTATAATGAGAGTCATGGGAACGTATTATGAGAGTCGTCATGGCAACGTATTATGAGAGTCATCATGGGAACGTATTATGAGAGTCATCATGGGAACGTATTATAAGAGTCATCATGGAACGTATTAAGAAAGTCGTCATGGGAACGTTTTATATGAGTTCTCGTGGGAACGTACCATCAGTTGTTGTGGGAACTTCAGCAATTACACTCCAGGATGCGTGTGAACGCGTTACCATTCAACATTTAGGTGAAACGTAGTAACTATTCAGCATTATTTAAGCGGCAGTTACCATTGTCCAGTATTATTTAAGAAGCAGTTACCATTCAGTATTATTTAAGTAGCAGTTACCATTCAGTATTATTTAAGTAGCAGTTACCATTCAGTATTATTTAAGTAGCGGTTACATTCAATTATTATTTAAGTAGCAGCTACCATTCAATTATTATTTAAGTAGCAGTTACCATTATTTAAGTAGCAGTTACCATTCAGTATTATTTAAGTAGCAGTTACCATTCAGTATTATTTAAGTAGCAGTTACCAATTAGTAAGTCACTGTATCGTGATGATCGTGTACCCTGGAATTACTTAAGACGGGATTACTGCAGAAAAAACGAATTCTTATATAAATCAATGCTTCCTCTCACTTGAAAATACACAGACGGAATAAAAATCTCTGAGGTCAGGTTACAGCCGAAGAGGCAGTGTGACTAATATATATACGTATATATATATATATATATATATATATATATATATATATATATATATATATATATATATATATATATAAAAACAAGGAAAAGAAAAACTTTATAAAATTGGGATGTAATTAGGATGATAAGAAAATGATTGGAAATATTTATGAATGAAAGAAGTTGGATGTCCTGGCTCTAAGTGAAACAAAAGCTGAAAGGGGTAGGGAGTTTCAGTGGGGATAAGTAAATGTGATTAAGTCAGGAGAATCTGAGAGAAGTAAGAGCTAAGGAAGGGGTAGCAATAATGTTGAAGGATCAGTTATGGAGAGAAGAGGGGAATATAAAGTAGGAGAAACATGTAGAGAGGGTGTGGTAGGTAAGTTTGGGGTTCCAGGTGTAAATGATAATGGGAACCCTTTGATTGAACTTCGTATAGAAAGGGGTTTAGTTATAGGTAATACATATTTTAAGAAAAAGAGGATAAGTATACAAGATATGATGTAGAAGACGTAATGACAGTAATTTGTTGGACTACGTATTGGTAGACTTCAGGATGTACATATTTATAGAGGGCCACAGATATATCAGATCACTTTTAGTTGTAGCTACAGTGAGAGTAAAGCAAATGGAAGCAGCAAGTAAGAGAGATGAAAGGTTAATAAATAAAGGAGAGGCAGTTAGGGTAAGACATAAACAACTGTTGGAGGACAGATGAGCTAGTGTGAGCAATGGGGTAGAATATGTATGGGGTAGGTTTAAGAATATAGTGTTAGAGTGTTCAGCAGAAGTTTGTGGTTACAGGTAAGTGGGTGCGGGAGGGAAGAAGACCGATTGAGGGTGGAAAGATTATGTAAGAGAAAAGTTAAGTTTGAGAGGTTTTTAACAAAGTAGAAGTGATGCAAGGAGGAGTATATGGAGATAAAAGAGAGGTTAAGAGAGTGGTGAAGCAATGCAAAAAGAGACCAAATGAGGGAGTGGGTGAGATGTTATCAACAAATGTTGTTGAAAATAAGAAAAAGTTTTGGAGTGAGATTAATAAGTTTTTGAAAGCCTAGGGAACGAATGGATTTTAGTTAAAAATAGGAGAGGGAGAGTTATGAAATGGAAATTAGAGGTATAGGAGAGATGGAGGGAATGTTACGAGGAATTGTTAAATGTTGATGAAGATAGGGAAGCTGTGACTTCGTGTATAGGGCAGGAGGAATAACATCTTACAGGGTGAGAAGAACCAGTTGTGAGTGTTGAGGAAGTGCGTCGGGCAGTGGGTAGAATGAAAGGGTAAAGCAGCTGGGAGTGATGGGATAAAGACAGAAATGTTAAAAGCAAGTGGGGATATAGTTTTGGAGGGTAAGGTGGCTAGGAATTGGCAGAGAGCATGCGTAGTTCCTTTGTATAAAGGCAAAGGGGACAAAAAGAGAGTTTAAAAATTACAGAGGAATAAGTCTGTTGAGTATACCTGCTAACGTGAAAGGTAGAGTTATTATTGAAGAATTAAGAGTAAGACGAAGTAGGATGGCAGATGAACGGAGGCTTTAGGAACGGAAGGGGTGTGTAGACCAAGTATTTGCAGTGAAACATATGGTGAACATTTAGATAAGGGTAAAAGACGTTTTTGTGGCATTTATGGTTTGGAAAAGGCGATTGATAGGATGGATAGAAGGGCAATGTGGCAGATGTTCAAATGTATGGAATAGAGGTAGGTTGTGAAAACAGTTTAGAGTCTTTACGGGAGCTAGTGAGGCTCAGGTTAGAGTATGTAGGGGAGAGGGAGATTATTTCCCAGTAAAGTTATTACAGACAAAGATGTGTGATGTCACCATGGTTGTTCAATATATTTATAGATGGAGTTGTAAGTAAATGCTCGGGTGGCAAGAGGTGTGGGGTTGAAAGATAAAGAATCTAACACAAAGTGGGAGTTGTCACAGTTACTCTTGCTGATGACACTGTGCTTTGGGAGATTCTGATGAGAGATTACAGGGATTGGTGGATGAGTTTGGTAGGGTATGTAAAGAAGGAAATTAAAGTGAATATAGGAGAGAGTAAGGTGATGAGGATAACAACAAATTTAGGTAACGGAGATTGGATATCAGATTGGAGAGAGTATGGGGAGTTGAATGAATTCATATATTTGGAATTGAACAGGTCAGCAGATGGGTCTATGAAAGATGAGGTGACTCATACAATAGAAGTGGGGAAAAGGTGAATGGTGCACTGAGGGTCTGTGGAGACAAAGAACTTTGTCTATGAAAGCAAGGAGAATGTAGAGTATAGTTATACCAATGCTCTTGTATGGGTGAGGCATGGGTTGTGAATGTTGTAACAAGGAGAGGCTGGAGACAGTGGAGATGTCATGATTGAGGCAATGCATGGAAGTGTGAATATAATGCAAAGAATCCGTAGTTTGGAGATAAGAGGAAGTGCAGGATTACCAAAACTATTATCCAGAGAGCTGAGGGAGGGGGGTTATTGAGAGGTTTGGACATATAGAGATGGAACAAAATATAATGACTTCGAGAGTGTATTAATCTGTAGTGGACGAAGAAAGGTGGGGTAGGGTCGGCGTAGGAATGGTTGAGGGAATTAAGGTAAAGTAGGTTTGACTTCAGCAAGCGTGCGTGAGCGTGTTAGAGAGGAGCAAATGCAGACAAGTGGTTTTTAGGACTTGACTTGCTATTGGAGTGTAAGCAAGGTTCGCAGTGTTTTACCGATCAGTGTTTGTGAATATTTCTCCTGCTCTTGCGAATTCTTAGCATTGTAAAAATCTCTAGTTGTGTCGATGCATGTTTCAGGGGATGGATAGCTGTACGCCACCTGCCTGAAAGCTGGCTGCCTTGGATCAACGTCTAGCGTGAGCTGGACGCCAAGGTATTGGTCAGTATGGGACGGTCGGTAAACACTGCGAACCTTGTTGCAGGTTTCACAGGTTCCAAGTCTCCTTCGGTCAGAGATCAGTGTTTGTGTGTGTGTATATATATATATATATATATATATATATATATATATATATATATATATATATATATATGCAAGACAACCACTATGAAAAATAGAAGAATTCCAAGTGCTTTCGTGAGTAGTCACGAAAGCGCTGGAAATTCTTCTATTTCATAGTGGCTGTCTTGCATATTTTGATATCACCTGTTTACTGTGATCTTTTTGCATATATATATATATATATATATATATATATATATATATATATATATATATATATATATATATATATATATATATATATATATGTCGATGCCGATTAGGTAAAACTTGTGATTTTGGCTTAAATAGCAACGCTCACCTTGCCATATAAGACAGAGTGAAAATTTGTGTATGCAATATGTATGTTCATTCTGAACATAACGAAAAAATATATTTCATTGTGTTATTAAATTAATGTTAACGTATCTAAAATATATTTAGTTGGGTTAGGCTAAATTAAATTGCGCTTGTTGTAATAAGGTTAGGTAGGTTTTCAAAGTTTCTCTTGGTACAAAATTATAAATTCTTACATTAACATAAATGAAAAAATATATCTTTTTAAAAAGTATAAGAATTTTTTTTTTGGAAAGGACTTAATTTTAGATGAGTTCTTGCTAATTGACCAGTTTTACCTAATCGGCACGACATATATATATATATATATATATATATATATATATATATATATATATATATATATATATATATATATATATATATATATATATATATATATATATATCTCGTGCCTAATAGGTAAAACTGGTCAATTAACAAGAACACATTTAAAATTAAGTTCTTTCTAAAATTTTCTCTTATACGTTTAAAGATATATATTTTAATTTATGTTAATCTAAAAATTGGTGCCAAGAAAAAACTTTGAAAACCTACCTAACCTTGTACAACAAATGCAATTTGGTAGCTAACCCAACTAAGCTATATTTTAGATACGTTAACTTTATTAATTTAATAATAAACAAACACATATATTAGAGAGCGTTGCTATTTAAGCCAAGATCGCAAGTTTTTACCTAATCGGCACGACATATATATATAAATTTATACACTACACAAGCCAGGGGTCGAACCCATGATGCCTTGGCCCGCCTCATGATGAGCGAAAACACATGAGTTTGCTCACCACAAGGGGCGAAGGGCCAAAATCATGGGTTCGACCTAAACTAATCACAGTGTAGTTATTGATCAATACACTCGTTCGTGGATACAATAATATATATATATATATATATATATATATATATATATATATATATATATATATATATATATATATATATATATATATATATATATATATATGGGACATAAGCCAACAGTATCAATTTGTCCCAGTGGGATCAGAGACCTTGGGATTATGGGGAAAAAATGCAACACGTTTCCTTAAAGAACTGGGTTCCAGACTCATCGACACCACCAGGAACCCAAGGGCAGCCACTTTTATGTTCCAGCGCCTCAGCGTGGCCATCCAAAAGGGAAAATGCATGCTGCGTACTGGGCTCGCGTCCGGCTTCGGAGGAGCTGGAAGAGATTCATAATTTTTGATATATTGTACCAATGTTTTCATCTTCATGTTTTGTGTTTTTCTGCCAATGTATTCTGTCTATTAATAAAGCACTCATTCAATATATATAGGGAGTGGTAGGAGAAGAAAATATTCTAACAGCTCCGGGGAGGGGCCTCTAGTTTTCCCTGAGGCGTTATTGTATCTTCTCTGAGGATGAGGGTCCCCAGTAAAGTTCTAATTGGTACCTAATAATATATATACGTATATATATATATATATATATATATATATATATATATATAATGGATTGTCTGGAAGTGGAATGCCTTTGTCTTCTCCACTAGAGCACTTAAAAATCACTAAGGAAAATCCGCTTATAGTTATATATATTTTTAAAATTTTCTTTTCTTTAAATTCTTTTATATTTTACGTCCTTTTCACATTTTTATAAGCATTCTCGTTTTTGAGAACGAGCGAGCAAGAGAGAGTGAGAGAGTGTGTGTGTGTGAGGAGAGAGAGAGAGAGAGAGAGAGAGAGAGAGAGAGAGAGAGAGAGAGAGAGAGAGAGAGAGAGAGAGAGAGAATAATTTGTACCAGCAAACACAGTCGATGCTGTAAGAATGTTTTTCAACATTCTGGTTCTCCTGCCAAATGTTAGAGAGAAATCTGTTAAATTAATTTGGTATGAAAAAAAACTTTTCACAGACTGGCATCTCCAGCTTAGGTTGTTACTGTCATTCTTGTCTCAGTGAAAACCTAGTACACAGGGAAACTAGTGGTAGCTTAACCACTGGTATAACACTGGTAAGCCAGTGGTAGCTTAACCACTGGTATAACACTGGTAAGCCAGTGGTTGTTTCACTACTGATGTAACACTGGTAAACCAGTGGTTGTTTTACCACTGGTATAACACCGGTAAGCCAGTGGTTGTTTAACCGCTGGTATTACACTGGTAAGCAAGTGGTTGTTTAACCGCTGGTATTACACTGGTAAGCCAGTGGTTGCTTAACCGCTGGCATAACACTGGTAAGCAAGTGGTTGTTTAACCACTGGTATAACACTAGTAAGCCAGTGGTTGTTTATCCACTAGTATAACACTGGTAAGCCATTGGTAGCTTAACCACTGGTATAACACTGGTAAGCCAGGGGTTGTTTTACCACTGGTATAACACTGGTAAGCCAGTGGTGCTTTAACTGACAAAAACTCTCACCCATTTACTGCCGGTCTAACCACCGCCATCATTAGTGAGTTGAAAATTAGTCACATGTGCAACATCTGGGTATCTTTATTGTAATTTTGTAGGGGTTTACAATAAAAATTTAAAAAAATTTGAAAGTTTTTTAAAACCAGTAAAAAACAAAAAAATTTGTAAATTTTGGGTAAAAAAAAACCAAGTAAAATTTAAAAAAAAAAGTTTGTTTTTCACCCAAAAAAGTAAAAATAAAAAAAATATGTATGTTTTCCCCCAAAAAAGAAAAACAAATAAAAAAAGATATGTATGATCACACAGTACACATATGTAAGATATGTATGATCACACAGAACATATAAAAGATATGTATGATCACCCATCACATTTGTGTATGTATGATCACACAGACACATATAAAAGATATGTATGATCCCAAATACACATATGTAAGATATATATGATCACAATTACATAAAAAAAATATGATGATCACACAGTACACATATGTAAGATTTGTATGACCCCCAGTACACATATAAAAGATATGTAAGATCACACGTACACATATGTAAGATATGTATGATCACACAGTACACATATAAAAGATATGTATGATCACACAGTAAAATATGTAAGATATGTATGATCACACAGTACACATATAAAAGATATGTATGATCACCCAGTACACATATGTAAGATATGTATGATCACACAGTACACATATAAAAAATATGTATGATCACACAGTACATATGTAAGATTGTATGATCCCCCAGTACACATATAAAAAATATGTATGATCACACAGTACACATTTTAAAATATGCATGATCACACAGTACACATATAAAAAATATGTATAAATCACACAGTACTCAAGACAAACATACATCACACAATACTCAAGACAAACATACATCACACAGTACTCAAGACAAACATACATCACACAGATCAAGACAAACATACATCACACAGTACTAAAAACAAACATACATCACACAGTACTAAGACAAACATACATCACACAGTACCAAACAAACATACACCCCCAGTACTCAAGACAAACATAATCACAAAAGTACTCAAGACAAACTACATCCCCAGACCAAGAAAACATCACACATCACACAAGACGAACAATAGTATAGTTCAAGACAGTTTAACCCATGATTGAGAATGTAATAATATCTTTATTTCTACAAGTACATATACAGGTATACAGACCTAGTTGACATCAATGACATACTACACAGGAACCCGGGGGTTATGCAGAACATTTCGGCAAATTAGGTAAATTTTTTTCCCAGGAGTAACCCACAATCGACAACACCCAGGTACCCACTTTACTGAGGGGGTTTAAAGTGGAAAACCCCAAAGGAAACACCCCCAAAGTTTCTACCCTTGCCGGGGGAAAAAAACCCGGGCGCTCACCTTGTAAAACGGGGCTTTTTCCACCAGGCCACGGGACACTTTTCATTTACAACTAGATGCAGCAGAAACAACCAGGAGTATATTTTTTTTATATATACTTTTATGGTATATTTAATTTCATAATGACCCAGATGTTTTATATAAACCGAGAGGTATATTTCTTGCACCTTGAGTTGTATTTAAGCTATATTCACCGAGAGGATCCTTTTCAGTACATATGCTGGGGATAAATAAAACTTTTCCCCCGAGGTATACTTCCCTTCTATACAATGGGGTGGTATATATAGTGGGTATATAGACTGTAAGGTGACCTTCTAATCTTAAATATTGTGAGGTGTGCATCTTGGTAATACACTGATAGCATACTTTTTTTCTTACACTTTGTAATATATCCTTAGTATATCCCCGAGAGCTGTATTTCTCTATGTGCAATAAAAAGTATAATCATATACTGACTAGAGATGTATTTCTCAGTTTATGTCCCAATATGTGTATTTGTCTGTTAAAACCGAGGGGTTTTAAAAACCAGAAAAACAGATTTTTTACTTTTTTCCCCTGGTTTTTGATAAAGAAATGATTTAAAAAAACGTATCAAGTTCCTTTTTGGGAAAACAAGGGAGTTTTTTGGGGTATTGCCCGGTGAGAGCAAATCCTTCTTGTTTATACTATCAATGTAAGTCCACCCTAAGTCTGGTGTCGGGGGAAGAAAGAATTCTCTATTTTAAAAAAAGGGAAAAAAAAATTGAGCCCGTCTCTATGTGGGTGGTAAGTTGTGTTTTATGTTATTTTGGGTGATAAATTATGTGTGTTTTAAAAAAAAGGCGATATCAAAAAAGTATAGACACCCCCAAAAAGAATTTGGTCGTTCCACCTCCAGCATGCAGCCTGATTCTGGTTTTAGTAACTAGTGGAAAGTGTTCGGGTCCAGCCCCCCCTTTTTAAAAATTATGATAAATTTTAATAGTGCTTTAGGATTGCAACGATAGGATACTAACGAAAAAAAAAAATTTAAAGTTTATTCACAAAGTTGTCTGGTGGACAAAATCAAAGTAAATGAATTTGTCATAATTTAGGATATAAGCCCCCACACTTTTCTTGTTTTTGAAAAAATTAAATTGTGCAATTTTAGTATAGTGCAGAAGGCACATTTTGTAAAAATTTTCGACTCTTAAGTACCGTCTGGAACGTTACTATAAAATATAAAAATAAAGTATTACAATGTGTGGGGAATGTGTGCGTGTGTGTTCGTTATGTCTAAAGTAAGACTCGATTCGAATCGTTTTAAAAAAAAGGTGACGAAAGTCCTCAAATAATCTATCTTCTTGCCCAAACCCCAGGCAATCAAAACAGCTTGCTTGAACAATATCACGAACGATTCTCTGAACAAAGCAGCAACACGGAGGCAGGAACAAGGAACAAAATAACGCCCCTAACTGGGGACCATCGAATCCTCCAAAAAAATCATAAAACTCACTTAATTTAATCTAAGTTGAAAAAAACCAAACCCCGACAACGGGTGCGTAGATGCCACACAAAATGGGTAAAATTTTATTTGGGACCAGGGTTGACTTAGAGTGCCATTATGAAACAACCTAAACAAAACGTAAAAAATCACTAAGTCTAAAAAAGCTCGGGGGGGTTTTTAAAATGAAGTATTTTTCGACTCACCAAAAAACCATACTCTAACAAAACAGAGTCTAAATAACGAACAAACAGCCAGAGACAAAAATCCCTGGCGAGATAAAAAAGAGAGGTGCGGGTTGAGCGATGAACTTGGAAGTGTTTTTTCCCCACTACGGGCCCCCACATCAGGTGATATCACGTGACTCGCCCATGCTACGCTATAAAAGGCATAAGGCCTTTTCCGGCACAAACAAAAAAGCCGGGAATTTGCAAGGCATTTTTTGGGCGGCGGACAACCAATCACAACTCTTCAACGAGCACAATGAAAATGTAATATATTACACCCCACCTACATACATTATAATAAGTCAAATAATAATATAAAGTAAGATATTTTTTTTTTTGCTATTAAAAAATTATCACAATATAAAAAATTTTTTGAAAAGGTAAATATATACCTATAATATATACTATAAACATTGGGCCCCATTCAGAGGGCGCAATAAGAGTTATGTGGGTGGTAAGTTATGTGTGGATGTTGTATTTGGGGGGTAAGTTATTTTTGGGTGTTGTATGTGGGTGGGGGAAATTTTTTGTGGATGTTATATGAAGGTTAAGTTATGTGTGGATGTTATATGGGGGTTGTGTTATGTGGGGTGTTCGTGTGGGGGGTTTTGTGTGTGGATGTTGTGTGGGTGGTGTTATGTGAGGGTGTTACGTGTGGGTGGAAAATTGGGGGGGGGATGTTTGTGGGTGGTAAGTTATGTGAAGGTGTTGGGGGGTGGAAGTTAGGTGTGGATGTTTTGTGGGTGGAAAAATTTTTTTAATGCATTAATTTAAGATGAGCCTTTTCTTTGGGGGTGTTAGTTACCATGTGATAACATGTGAGTGTCTCTTCTGATTAGTCTCAGATTTTCATTGCTTATATTAGAATACATAACAAAAACATAAAATGAATTTTTTGCTGTTCCTATTGGGTCATTTGTTCGAACTTTAAACCCCTTTCCCTTTTTTCCCGGTTTTTTTTTCCATTTTGGAAATCCCTTTTGGGGGCTTGTTCCCCCCTTTTGGGGTTAATTTTTATTGTTTTTTGGTGTTTTGTGTTTACCCCCACCCTTAGTTTTGGTTTTTTTTTGGGGGGGGCGGATTTCCCGCTTTCCCCTTTTTTTTTTGGCCCCGGGGGGGGGCCTCCCCCCTTCCCCCCGCCGCTACGGGGGCACTTCCCCGCGCCATGAGCTTTATCTCCTCTTTTAAAAACATGTATGGAACCTGCCCCACTACATTTTTTCCCCCAAATATTTCATTTCCCCAAAATCTGTGACGGGAAGAAAAACTTCCTAACATCCCTGTGATTCATCTGAGTTTTTAACTTCCAACTGTGCCCCCCTTTTTTTTGCCCCCTCTCTGGAACATTCTGTCTCTGTAACTTTGTCAATTCCTCTCAGTATCTTATATGTTAATCATGTCCCCCATCTCTCCCTGTCCCCCCGTGTCGTCAGGTGTTTTCCCCCTTTAAACCCCTCCTCGTAGGCCCTTCCCTTGCTGGGGGCTAGTCTTGTTGAAAACCCTTTTTCCTTTCTCGACTTCTTCATTCGGCAAGGGGGGGGTTTCCCAAAATGGTGCTGCATACCCCCGTATGGGCCTAACGTACACAGTGTACAGGGTCCTGAACGATTCTTTATTAAGATGTCGGAATGCTGTTCGGGGGTTTTTGCTAGGCGCCTATATGCTGCAGCAGTTATTTTTTGATGTTCGGAGATGTCTGGTTTTTCTCCCCCCAAAAGGTCTTTTCCTTGTTTGGGGTTTTGATCGGGGGCCCCCCTAGGCTGTCCCCCTTGCGGTTTTTTTTCCCAAACCCAATCTTCATGACTTTGCACTTGGTGGGGTTGAACTCCAGGACCCGTTGCGGGACCAGGCTTGCAGCCTGCCCAGATCCTTTTTTCTGCCTGGTCCCCCCCCCGATTGAATTCTTTCAAAAATTTCCCCCATCATCTGCAAACGGGACACTTCAGTCTATTCCTTCCGTATTTTTTTTCCCCAAAAAATACCAGAAACAGCACTGGTCCCAGGACACCTCGGGAAACCCCCCCTCGTCCCCGGGCCCGCCCCTGACACCTCCCCCCTACCATGACTCGCTGCGTCTTCCGATAGGTTTCCCCCCCTCCATTGTAGTGCCTTCCCCGTTACCCTGCCTGGTCCTCCAGCTTCTGCACTAATCTCTTTTTGGAACTGTGTCAAACCCCTTTTTACAATCAAAAAATATGCAACTACCCACCCCCCCCTTGTCTTATTGCTGTCACCCTGGGTGTGTGTGTGTGTGTGTGTGTTTTGTGTGTGTGTGTGTGTGTGTGTGTGTGTGTGTATAGTAAACATGCGACAGAGATATTATAAGTAACTTTCACAACAGACTCAATGTCCCCTTTTCAAAGCTAAAAAAATATAAATTATTCACCATCCAAAAAAAAAATCTCCAGCGGGGGGGGATGTTGGATTGATAATACAAGTGACTTTCATCAGTTTTTCCCCATAATGATTATAAGAATATATCCTGTAGGCAAATGTTAAATTTAATTTGTTCATTCTAATTTTTAAAGATTTTTTATTTGGATCTAATATTGCAATAATTGAAAGAGACACGAAATTAAAAATAAATATCGTAATGGGAAAAAGGTTAGTGTATGCAAAAATACATAATTGTGACATGTTGTTAGAGGCAGTGTTCGCTCATAACAGGACGGAATCGGGTTTGATTCTCTCGTGAGGCGAGATATATGGCAAATTCCCCTACACATATTGCCCCGTTCACCTAGCACTTTCATGTCCCTGAATGTCAACCGACTGCTGTGTGTCGTGCTGTGTCGGGGTTTTGTCGTGCTGTGTGTCGTGCTGTGTCGTGCTGTGTCGCGCTGTGTGTCGTGTGTGTCGTGCTGTGTCGGTGTTGTCGTGTGTGTGTCGGTTGTGTGTCGTGCTGTGTGTCGTGTGTTTGTCGTGTGTGTGTCGTGTGTGTCGTGGTTTTTTCGTGATGTGTTTTCGGGGCTTTTTGTGTTGGGGCTTTTGTGTTTTTGTTGTGCTGTGTCGTGCTGTGTGTCGTGCTGTGTGTTTTGTGCTGTGTTCGTGTGTGTTGTCGGGTTTTTGTGTCGTTTTTTGTGTCGGCTGTGGTTTGTCGTTTTTGGGGGGGTTTTTTTGTCTCGTGCTTTTTGTCTTTTGTGCTGTGTCTCGTGCTGTGTCTCGTGTGTGTCTCGTCTGTGTCTTTTGTGGGCTGTGGTTTTTTGGTTTCTGTGCCTTGTTGGGTGTGTCCGTGTTTTGTCTCGTGCTGTGTCCTTCCCCTGCTGTTTTCTCGTGCTGTGTGTGTCCCTGTGTGTGTGTGTTTTGTGTGTGGGGATTTTTCGTGTGTGTGTCGTGATGTGTGTCGTGATGTGTGTGTGTGTGGGGTTGGGGATGTGGGCGTGTGTGTGTCGGTGTGTGTCGTGTGTGTTCGTGTGTGTTCGTGTTGTGTTTGTGTGTGTTCGTGTGTGTTCGTGTGTTTTGTCGTTTTTGTGTGTTTGTGTGTGTGGGGGTTTTGGTTTTGTGGGGCGTGATGTGT